>JAIEZT010001272.1:182500-314457 GCA_019594935.1 Periophthalmus modestus | reverse complement strand
GGAGTCTTTAGGAGGATCGTTTAGAGCAGACTTTAGAGGAGCTTTAGGATCATACTTTAGGAGGAGACTTTAGGAGCAGACTTTAGGAGGAAACTTAGGAGAAGACTTTAGGAGAATTTTAGACTTTAGGAGAAGACTTTCGTAGGAGACTTTAGGAGGAGTCTTTAGAGGAGGACTTTAGTAGCAGACTTTTGAGGAGGAGACCTTGAGGAGCAGACTTTAGAAAGGAGACTTTAGGATGAACTTTAGGAGCAACTTATAGGGATAAGACTTTAGGAGCCAGACTTTAGGAAAGATTTTAGGAGAGAACTTTAGGAGCATACTTGAGGAGGAAGAGCCGACTTAGAGGAGACTTTAGGGGAAGACTTTAGGAAAGAGGAAATACTTTAAGGAGGAGTCTTTTAAGAGGAGACTTTAGGGAGCAGACTTTAGAGGAGACTAGGGGAGACTTTAGGATGAGACTTTTTAGAGAGACTTTAGGAGGAGACTTTAGGAGGAACTTTAGGAGGAGTCTTTAGGAGGAGACTTTAGGAGGAGTTCTTTAGCAGATGAGGAGGAGACTTTAGGAGGAGACTTTAGGAGTGATTCCTTTAGGAGGAGTCTTTAGTAGGAGATCTTTTAGGAGGAGTCTTTAGGGAGGAGACTTGAGGAGAGACTTGAGGAGGAGACTTTAAGGATGAGACTTTAGGAGGAGACTTTAGGACTTTAGAGGACTTTAGGAGGAGACTTTAGGAGGATACTTTAGGAGGAGTCCTTTAGGAGGAGACTTAGGAGGAGTCTTTAGGAGAGGAGACTTTAGGAGGATTCTTTAGGAGGAGACTTGAGGAGTCTTTAGGACGATGAGGAGGAGACTTTAGGAGGAGACTTGAGGAGAGTCTTTAGGAGGAGACTTTAGGAGGAGACATGAGGAGAGTCTTTAGGAGGAGACTTTAGGAGGAGTCTTTAGGAGCAGACTTTAGGAGGAGACTTTAGGAGGAGACATGAGGAGGAGTCTTTTAGGAGGAGACTTTAGGAGGAGACATGAGGAGGAGACTTGAGATGGAGACTTTAGGAGGAGTCTTTATGAGGAGACTTGAGGAGGATGACAGGAGGAGTCTTTAGGAGGAGGACTTTTTAGGAGACACTTGTATGAGGAGGAGTCTTGTGAGGAGCAGACTTTAGGAGGAGTCCTTTCGGAGCACCTTTAGGAGGAGACTTAGGAGTCTTTAGAGGATCCCCCTTTAGGAGGAGTCCTTGAGGAGGAGACTTTAGGGTTTAGCAGACTTTAGGAGGAGACGTTTGAGGAGGAGACTTTTAGGGAAACTTTAGAGGAGACTTTTAATAGGAGCAGACTTTAGGAGGAGACTTTAGGAGGAGACTTTAGGAGGAGCTTTAGGAGGAGACTTTAGGAGCAGACTTTAGGAGGAGACTTTAGGAGATCTTTAGGAGAGTCTTTAGGAGGAGTCTTTAGGAGGAGTCTTTAGGAGGAGACTTTAGGAGGAGACCATGAGGAGGAGACTTGAGGAGGAGACTTGAGGAGGAGTCTTGAGGAGGAGTCTTTCAGGAGGAAGACTTTAGGAGGAGACTTGAGGAGGAGACTTGAGGAGGAGTCCTTTAGGAGGAGTCTTTAGGAGGAGTCTTTAGGAGGAGACTTTGAGGAGGAGACTTGAGGAGGAGTCCCTTGAGAGGAGTCTTTTAGGAGGAGTCTTTAGGAGGAGACTTGAGGAGGAGACTTTAGGAGGAGTCTTTAGGAGGAGACTTGAGGAGGCAGACTTGAGGAGGAGTCTTGAGGAGGAGTCTTTAGGAGGAGTCTTTAGGAGGAGTCTTTAGGAGAGACCTTGAGGAGGAGACTTGAGGAGGAGTCTTGAGGAGGAGTCCTTTAGGAGGAGTCCTTTAGGAGGAGACTTGAGGAGGAGACTTTAGGAGGAGTCTTTAGGAGGAGACTTGGAGGAGGAGACTTGAGGAGAGTCTTGATGAGGAGTCTTTAGGAGGAGACTTTAGGAGGAGACTTAGAGGAGGAGACTTGAGGAGGAGTCTTTAGGAGGAGTCTTTAGGAGGAGCGGAGAGTCTTTAGGAGGAGTCTTAGGAGGAGACTTGAGGAGGAGACTTGAGAGGAGTCTTGAGGAGGAGTCTTTAGGAGGAGTCTTTAGGAGGAGACTTGAGGAGGAGACTTTAGGAGGAGTCTTTAGAGGAGACTTGAGGAGGAGACTTGAGGAGGAGTCTTTTAGAGGAGTCTTTAGGAGGAGTCTTTAGGAGGAGACTTGAGGAGGAGACTTGAGGAGGAGTCTTGAGGAGGAGTCTTTAGGAGGAGTCTTTAGGAGGAGACTTGAGGAGGAGACTTTAGGAGGAGTCTTTAGGAGGAGACTTGAGGAGGAGACTTGAGGAGGAGACTTGAGGAGGAGTCTTGAGGAGGAGTCTTTAGGAGGAGTCTTGTGGCTCCTCCTCTGGGGCTCGAGTCTTTTTAAACAGGCATGTTTGCGGACAGCTCAGGGTCACCGTGATGAGGAGCCTCGCCGTTGCCAGATGTAAAAAAACTCTCGCATCTGTTCGACCGTTTGGGACAAACACGATCATTCTGGAGCCGATATTTTGATTCTGAGATCTGGCAACACGAATCCTCGCGTTAAAACTCCGGAGCTAAACCTGAGCCACGGACTTTAAAGTGAAACACAGAAACTGAAACATGGAACAAGTGAAGCAAGAAACGGAGCCGTGGGAGCAGAGAGGAGGAGCGGAGGAGCAGGAGGAGCACACAGAGGAGGAGCGGAGGAGCACAGGGCCCCGTGGAGAAGCAGGAGGAGCACACACACAGCTTTGAGTGAGTCAAACCCGAGCTCTCCTCTCCACAGAGTTTAGGGTTTACGCTGAGGATCCTGTCACGTGACTGAGTCAAGTTTAGAGACAAAAGAGTAAAACAGAGAGTCTGCCAGAGAAAGGGCCCCAAGTACAGGGGCCCCTGGTCTAATTGAGTACAGGGGCCTGTACGAGGCTCCGCCCACAAGTCTTCACCCATCTCCACCCGACAATCCTCCATAAATAAACAAAACATGATACAAACTGTTCACTACGACTTCACAAACCTGGAGTGATGTGCAGGAGTTTCATTAGATGCAGCTGTGACAGAGTCTGAAGGGGGAGGAGCTTAGCACAGAGAGAAAAGAGAGACTCAGAGCAACAGAAACGAAAGTGAAACTGATAAAACATGAATCTGTTCTGGTAAATATAACATTTTCAAAACAATAAAATGAAACATGGAGATTTAAATATGTTACAGTTAATACCCCACAGAGGTAATACCTCCTCTTTAATACCCCACAGGAGTAAATACCTCCTCTTTAATACCCCACAGAGGTAAATACCTCCTCTTTAAATACCCCACAGGATAAATACCTCCTCTTTAATACCCCACAGAGGTAAATACCTTCCTCTTTATACCCCCACAGGATTAAATACCCCCTCTTTAATACCCCCAGAGGTAAATACCTCCTCTTTAATACCCCACAGGAGTAAATACCTCCTCTTTAATACCCCACAGGGGTAAATACCTCCTCTTTAATACCCCACAGGGGTAAATACCTCCTCTTTAATACCCCCCACAGAGGTAAATACCTCCTCTTTAATACCCCACAGAGGTAAATACCTCCTCTTTAATACCCCACAGAGGTAAATACCTCCTCTTTAATACCCCACAGAGTAAATACCTCCTCTTTAATACCCCACAGAGTAAATACCTCCTCTTTAATACCCCCCCGGGAGTAAATACCTCCTCTTTAATACCCCACGGGAGTAAATACCTCCTCTTTAATATCCCACAGGAGTAAATACCTCCTCTTTAATACCCCACAGGAGTAAATACCTCCTCTTTAATACCCCACAGGAGTAAATACCTCCTCTTTAATACCCCACAGAGTAAATACCTCCTCTTTAATACCCCACAGAGGTAAATACCTCCTCTTTAATACCCCTATAGGGGTAAATACCTCCTCTTTAATACCCCACAGAGGTAAATACCTCCTCTTTAATACCCCACAGGGGTAATAGCTCCTCTTTAATATCCCACAGGAGTAAATACCTCCTCTTTAATACCCCACAGGGGTAAATACCTCCTCTTTAATACCCCCACAGGAGTAAATACCTCCTCTTTAAATACCCCACAGGAGTAAATACCTCCTCTTTAATACCCCACAGGAGTAAATACCTCCTCTTTAATACCCCACAGGAGTAAATACCTCGTCTTTAACATGTGCATTTGCCTGACGTGTTTGGGGTTTACAGAGAAGGTTTAAACTAATAATGTGCTGTCGCTTCCACAGCTGTGAGACGCCACACGACGACTTCTCCTTTCACCTGGTCACTGTCAAAAACTGAAGATGATGAAGATGATGAAGACAAGTCCTCTGTGTTTCACCAAAGACCAACTGAGGAGAACAGAGAGGAAACCAACGGAGAGGAGTGTGTGGAGCAGACCAGAGACCATACAGCTGTTCAGACAGTGAGGAGCAGACTGACAGCTCTGACGACACTGATCACTCAGAAGACTATAGTCCAGAACAGGCTCCGGCCAAAAGGAGCTTTGCAGTGATGCCTCCTGATGCCTCCCACAGCTAGAGCCAACAGACCATACAGCTGTTCAGATTGCGGGAAAGCTTTTAAACGGGAGCAGTACCTGAGGTCTCACATGAACAGTCATGTACCAGAGGCGTCTTACGTTTGTTCCGTTTTGTGGTAAATGTTTCTGTGGGATGTTTTCCTCGTCTCTTCAGCACCAGAGCCCGCGTACACCACATGTGTCCGGTTTGTCAGGTGCAGTCTCAAGACAAACCTTCTCTGAGTGCGCACCTAAAGTCTCATGTAGAGGACAGAACAGTGGACCCGGCCTTTCTGGACAGAGCGTACCTGACGCCGTACAGGTGCTCTCAGTGTGGGAGGGAGTTTTAGCAGCAAGTACCGTCTGCAGACGCACATGGTGGTTCACACAGGTGACAAACCTTTCAGCTGTTCAGTCTGTGACAAAAGTTTTCAATTTAAATCTAGCATCACCAAACATTTAGGTTTGTTCATCACATCTGTCCAGTTTGTAAGAGATTTTTATGAGAGACACTGATTTAACAGAACATTTAAGGACTCACGTAGAGGACGGGAGTCTAGACCCAGAGCTCCTCCAAATGAAAACACTAAAACCCTACAGCTGTTCTGAGTGTGAAAAGGGCCTTTAAAAGAAGGTCAGAGCTGCAGCGGCACATGCTTTTTCACACAGGAGAAAACCTTTCAGTTGTTCAGTGTGTGAGAAGAGTTTTAGATTTAAATTTCAAATCTACAAACATCTAGATTTGTCCATCACATCTGTCCAGTTTGTGAAGAGGTTTTCACGAGAGATACTGAATTAACTGAGCATCTGAGGACGCATGTGGAGGACGGGACTCTGGACCAGTCAGTTCTACAAAAAGAAAATCCAAAACTTTACAGCTGTTCTCACTGTGGGAAGGAGTTTAAAAGCAATTCATATCTACAAATCCATATTAAACTCCACACAGGAATAAGTCCTTTCAAATGTTCGGTTTGTGAGAAGAGTTTTATAAATAAAAGTTATCTTAAAATACACACCGAAGAATTCACACAGGAGAGAAACCTTTCAGCTGTTCAATATGTGAGAAGACTTTTAAGCAGAAGAGTTATCTGAAATCACACCAGAGGATTCACACTGGAGAGACCCCTTATAAGTGCTCCGTTTGTGACAAGACTTTTGTTCAAAAGGATCTCTGAAACATCACGAGGCAACTCACTCTGGAGACAAACCTTTCAGCTGCTCAGTTTGTGACAAGACTTTTGCTCAAAAAGGTAATCTTAAATTTCACGAGAGGTCTCACTCAGGAGAGAAACCTTTCATCTGTTCAGTTTGTGAGAAGGCGTTTGCACAAAAGGGGACTCTTAAATACACCAGAGGATTCACTCGGGCGAGAGACCTTTCATCTGTTCAGTTTGTGACAAAAGTTTTAATAGACGTGATAATCTAAAGTCTCATCTGAAGACTCACGCAGACGAGGGGACGAGAGTCTGCAGTAAACCTGAGTCCTCTGGGTCTGGGGACGGTTCAAGGACTGAGCCGTGACTCTGGACCAGAAGGACAGGACCATAGACTGTACATAGAAACGGAGGTAGCTAACCTGCTGTTTATATAAAAGGACATAGCTGCTAACTGTTAGCCGCCACCGCGTTCCAAACAGGAAGTGATCATGGTGCACTTCCTGCTCCATCGACTCTGGCTCCAGTTTCACTTTCTGTGTAAAAAACATGTCTCTTCTCTGTAACTGTTGCTTCAGACTCATCATTCTGAACTTTATTTACCTTTAATGATCCTTTGCAGCTGATGTCAATATTTCCCTAGTGGTATAATGCTAACTGCAGGCACTGCTCTGTCTGAGGTGTTGTTAGATTTTAATCTGAGTTTTAATTTAACACAGTCTGACCATAAAAAGCTGACTTATCTGAACTCCAACAGGTGAGCTGGTTTGTGCTGTTAAACACGTCCCTCTCAAATAGCATTACAGTCGCTAGCTAGCATTAGCATTAGCATTAGCCAACAGTTTTTTCAGTGAGTCTCTCACCTTTTTGTGTAAAATCAAACTCTTAAAAAGGACCATGAGCTCGGACTGATCACAGGCTCTGAACATGAGCTCTTTAAAACCATTTTGTATTTTTTCTTGACTTTTCGATCTTAAAAATGTCTTGTCTGTGTTTGCTAATGTGTGCATTGTGTCTCCATGGTAACTGCTGAACATTCCACCATAGACATACATGCAGAACACCCGGGCCTGATGTCACTGCTAAGAATCAATATTGATTTATCGTTTAGTGCGTCACTGATGGAATATGTGGGGACTCATCTTTCTCACGGGGACTCGTCTTTCTCGCGGGGACTCGTCTTTCTCGCGGGGACTCGTCTTTGTCGCAGGGACTCGTCTTTGTCGCGGGGACTCGTCTTTCTCGCGGAGACTCGTCTTTCTCGCAGGGGACTCGTCTTTCTCGCAGGGGACTCGTCTTTGTCGCTGGGACTCGTCTTTGTCGGGTTAAATAAATCTCTTATGTGACTCAAAGTGTTTCATGTTTTTCTTGCTGCTCATGTTCATTAAAAACACCGTTTTTCAAATATAAATCCACTTTTACGATTGAAATAAAATGATCAAATCTAAAGACGTTTGGTTTTTTTATTGAGCGCATTTGACACAAAACTGTGTCTGACTGATTTTTAAATCATTTTCATAAATGCAAATTTTAACCAAAAAATAAACAGGCTGAAACAGTTTATATAAGGCTCCTATTAAATCAAATGTTTGTACATGACTGAAACAGAACTGAACACTGTATTTTATTTTATCCAGTTTATCTTTTACACTTTCACACAAATCATGTGGAAATATAAATAACTCTAAAATGTCGGACTAAAGATAATAAAAAGTGAATTTCCTGATTTTCAAATCTCTGGAGAAGATCAGTTTCAGTTTCAGTTTGTTGCTCATTTTCACGGCTCCAGCAAACGACGAGCGTCTCAGACAGTGGAGGAAGAGGTGCATCATGGGCCGACGAGCCCCCGCAGGGGACGTCCCGCTGGAACAGAACAGGCCGATATCAAGACAGAAGAAAGAAGAAAGAAGAAAGAAAAAAGAGGACAACGTTAGCTTAGCTGTTAAGTCATCTGACTTTCACCCGGGGGACCAGGGGTTCAAATCCGGTGCGGGTCCGGCGCCAGCAGGTGTTGGGTGAGAAGTTGTTGAAGTTCCTGCCTCACAGAGACGAGTGTGACTCAGATGACACTCAACCAAATGAGGTACAACACAAATGCTACGGTGAGGGGGAGCCAGGACGCCAGGTCAGAGGGGAGGTGACATCAACTCCCCAAATGGAAACTCGTGATGAAAAAATAAAACGTTACATCATATTTTTCATCATTTTATAACTCACAGTTAGAAAAATGTTTTTTACAGTCCGCGAGCTGTCCACACAGGAAATATTTACCCTGGTGCGCCTGGTGCGCCTGTCACTCTCGGGTGCGCCTGTCGGGAGTGGATCATGAGGTCGCCGCGCTCGTAGAATGTCTGTCGGCAGATTAAACAGCTGAAAGTCTTCTCTCTACTGTGTGTTTTCTCGTGGGCCTTAAGGTGGCTCCTCTGGATGAAGCCTTTATCACACTCTGAGCACCTGAAAGGTCTGTCCCCGGTGTGGATCCTCATGTGCGGAGTGAGCAGGGCTTTGGTGGTGAAGCCGCGGTTGCAGAAGGGACAGCTGTAAGGTCTCTCGCCCGTGTGGTTCCTCAGGTGCGTCTTCAGGTGGTTCTGCCGGATGAAGGTTTTCTCACAGAAGGAGCATTTGTGGGGTCGCTCTCCCCGTGTGAATGATCATGTGACCCTGCAGGTGATCCTTACGGAGGAACCTCTTCCCACACTCGGGGCATCTGTGCGGTTTCACCACCAGCTCCATGTTTGGCACCTCTCCCTCCCTCTGCTCCTCACTGTCTGAACAACTGTATGGTCTCTGGTCTGAGCAGCTGTATGGTCTCTGGTCTGCTCCACACTCCTCTCCGTTGGTTTCCTCTCTGTTCTCCTCAATTGGTCTTTGATGGAGCACAGAGGACTTGTCTTCATCATCTTCAGATTTTGACGGTGACAGGAGCGGGGGGCAGCTCCTCCGGCAGCTCCTCCTGCAGCTCCTCCTGCAGCTCCTCCTGCAGCTCCTCTTTAATGTGGGGCAGCTCCTCAGTCAGAGACACAGTCTCAAAACCTGCAGCAGACATATCAAAACCCTGTCATTTTAAATCAGTTTAGAACAGAGATCCTACAGCAGCTTCTGATGTGCAGTAGACAGCGCCCCCTTGTGGTCAGATATGAAACAAAGAAAAATAACTATAAATAATTTTATATTTAATATTCAAATCCTCAGAGTGTCCACACTTTGTCCACAGCTGTAAACCCTGGACCTTCTCTCTGTGAACTTCATCCTGAAGCTTCACAGCTGCTTCAGGGCCAAAGTGACCAGCAGAGACCAGAGCAAAGGGTCAAGGATGAAACCTGAAAGTGATCTGGAGTGATCTGGAGTGATCTGGAGTGATCTGGAGTGATCTGGAGTGATCTGGAGTGATTTGGAGTTATTCTGACTTCATTTTTTGTTCACTACGTCCCACGTGTCATTCATGTTGAATAAAAGTGTCCAAACATGTGACGCGATTCAAACTGCTTCATGTTTCATTGTTTGTAACTGGACTCATTTATCACCTGTCCCGTGTCTCACCTGTCCCGTGTCTCACCTGTCCTGTGTCTCACTTGTCCTGTGTCTCACACCTGTCCTGTGTCTCACCTGTCCTGTGTCTCACTTGTCCTGTGTCTCACCTGTCCTGTGTCTCACCTGTCCCGTGTCTCACCTGCCCCGTGTCTCACCTGTCCTGTGTCCCTGAGGCTCCTGTGTCCCTGAGGCTCCTGTGTCCCTGAGGCTCCTGTGTCTCACCTGTCCTGTGTCTCACTTGTCCTGTGTCTCTCACCTGTCCTGTGTCTCACCTGTCCTGTGTCTCTGAGGCTCCTGTGTCTCCAGTCCTCGTTGTTGTCCGCTGTGGATGTTCTTGACGGGGCTCAGCTCCGGCTCCTCCTCGGCTCCTGTCCCCGGGGTCCCGGCTCCTGTCCCCGGGGGTCCCGTGTCCTCGGGGCTGTAGCTCCCTGACGCGGCTCAGCTCGTGCTCGTACTCCTCCACGGTCCTCTCCAGGAGCGCGCAGATCTCCTCCGCGACCGCGCTCAGCCGCGCGCTCACGAGCGCCCTCAGACTCTGCGCCCGAGACACGTGGGACATGTGGGACATGTGGGACATCTGGGACATGTGGGACATCTGGGACATCTGGGACATGTTTGTGCTGCAGCCCGGCTAAATGCTAAAGGCTAACGGCTAACAAACAGCTAACAAAGCAGCTACGCATGCGCGTTCAGTACGAGGACTACTGCCCCTGGTGTTCACACAGTGTCATTACAATAACATAATCTAAACCAGGTCTAAACCGGGACTAAACCAGGTCTAAACCAGGACTAAACCAGGTCTAAACCGGGTCTAAACCGGGACTAAACCGGGACTAAACCAGGACTAAACCAGGACTAAACCAGGACTGAACCAGGACTGAACCAGGACTAAACCAGGACTGAACCAGGACTAAACCAGGTCTGAACCAGGTCTAAACCGGGTCTAAACCGGGACTAAACCAGGTCTAAACCAGGACTAAACCAGGTCTAAACCGGGTCTAAACCGGGACTAAACCGGGACTAAACCAGGACTAAACCAGGACTAAACCAGGACTGAACCAGGACTGAACCAGGACTAAACCAGGACTAAACCAGGTCTAAACCAGGACTAAACCAGGTCTAAACCAGGACTAAACCGGGTCTAAACCGGGTCTAAACCAGGACTAAACCGGGTCTAAACCAGGACTAAACCAGGTCTAAACCAGGACTAAACCAGGTCTAAACCAGGTCTAAACCAGGACTAAACCGGGTCTAAACCGGGACTAAACCGGGACTGAACCGGGACTAAACCGGGACTAAACCAGGACTAAACCAGGACTAAACCAGGTGTAAACCAGGTCTAAACCAGGACTAAACCAGGACTAAACCAGGTCTAAACCAGGTCTAAACCAGTCTAAAACCAGGACTAAACCAGGACTAAACCAGGTCTAAACCAGGTCTAAACCAGGACTAAACCAGGACTAAACCAGGTCTAAACCAGTACCAAACCGTTTTATTTTTATCTTCATAAATATTGATCTTCCGTGTCAGAAATCCAAAGTAATTTTAAAACAAAACAAAACATTCACTGATGTAACAAACACGTAAAAAACTGTAGAATGTGATTTTATTTTACAGTGATGTGACTTCAAGTACAACAGGCTTAGATCTTTCTCATGAATCTCATCTGCTGTAAATATAAATGAGAGTTTTACAGTTTAGGAAAAAAGATAAAATAATAAAAGAGAAAATGAGAGGAGGTAGAGTTCTAACCAAACGGCGACTCCTGTACACCTGCATGGTTCTTCCGCCTGTGTGTTGCCACGTGTTTATCCAAAGTGCTTTTCTGTGTAAAAGACCTCTGACAGACTGGACAGCTGAAAGGTTTCTCTCCCGTGTGTGTCCGGATGTGTGCTCGTACGTTGCCTCTCTGTGTGAAGCCTCGGTTACACACTGGACACCTGAAAGGTTTGTGTCCCGTGTGGACTCTCATGTGCTCCTTCAGCAGACTTTTGGTACCGAAGCCTTTACTACAGACCTGACAGAAACAACTTTTTTTTCTCCCGTGTGAGTCCTCATGTGAGAGTGGAGCTGGTACACCACTCGAAATCCTCGGCCACAAACGGAGCACCCGAAAGGTCTCTGTCCTGTGTGAATGAGAGCGTGTCGCTGGAGCTCTGCGTTTCGCACAAAGCTCTTCCCACAGTCTGAGCACCGGTGACGCCTCGGCTTTGGCTTTTTCACCGGCGATTGTAACGAAGTGAGGGGAACTGAACAGCTGTATGGTCTCTGGTCTGAACAGCTGTATGGTCTCAGGTCTGCTTCTGCTCCACACTCCTCCTCTCCGTTCATTTTCCTCTCTGTTCTCCTCAGTTGGTCTTTGGTGAAGCACAGAGGTCTTGTCTTCGTCTTCATCATCTTCAGTTTTGACTGTGACGGGAGTGAAGGGGAGCTGCTGCTCTTGTTCGATGCACAGTTCGGGCTCGTTTTTAACGTGGGCCGGCTTCACAGTCTGATTTCCTGAAAACAGAAACAGAATTATAACATTTGGATCTTATCAGTTTGGAAAATAGCAAACAAACGATTGAATTCTGCCACTGGACAAAAGTTTCAGGGTGAAGATGTTTGGCTGCTCGTCTCTTCTTCAGCTCTGGTCAGATTCCTGCTGGACACTGCCTCGTATCTGTCTGTAGGAGGATCTAATGACACTGAAGCTAACACCTGTTTGTTTACAGTTTCTGTTCGTTTTACCTCGGCCGGTTGACCCCTAATGGCTGCTCTCACTGTTGTTTTCCTTGTTGTTTTGTTGTAACGTTCTCACTCTCACAGTCAAACCAGAGCAGTGAGTCTGAGTCTCTGCCCCGACTCTCTGGAACTCTCCGCGCTTCACGACACAAACACAGACTCACTTCAGTCTTTCAGAAAACTGCTAAAAGCCGAGTCGCTGCACATCACGTCAACCTGCGATAATGCTCCTGATACTTTTGATTCATTATTTATGTATCGTCATGATTATTATTGTCATTAATAATAATATAAGTGATGAAAAAGATAAACCCGCAGGAAACTGTTTCTTTCTCTATCGGCAAAGATGATCTTTAGTCCATGTCCTAATGCTGCTCCTCAAAAACACACCTGGAGTCGTCTTTTGTTTCATTCACGTTTGAGTCACTTTATTATTAGACTGTTACATCTCCAAAGCTCAAAATTCCACCTTGTGATGTCATGAAGTGGTAGTGAACAGCTCCTTTTACCTTTAGTTCAGTAGAAAACTTTGAGTTTGAAAAGTTTGAAAACACAGTGGAGCACTTCCTGTATCACCACATGATGACATCACAAGGTGGAACAGAGTGTTTTTCAGTTTGAGAGAAGAACTCAGCCTAAATCTGCAGGTTTTAAACATGTGAATGAAACAAACACAGCTCCAGGTCTGAGTGTGAGGAACATTCATGTCTTGTGTCACACACCAGAGCCATGGGGCTCCTCCTCAGGCTGCAGTTTCCAGGGGAAGCTCCAGGGGGCGCTGTTCTCCAGAGCCTCTTCACTTACAGACACGATCTGGACACCTGCAGGAAGCATGTGAACAGCATTCAGATTTGTTCATTTTTATTATTAATTATAACTTTGCAACATGTTCTCTGTAAAAGAACAAAACATCTGAGAAACATCTGAGAGGAAGTAAAACTGTCCTGGAGCTTCTACAGTTCCTCCTGTTGTCGTACTATTGTAGTAGTACTACTGTAGTACTACTACAGTACTACAGTAGTACTACTACAATATTACAACAGGAGGAACTGTAGAAAACTGCTCCAGTTGTAGTACTACTGCAGTACTACAGTAGTACTGCAGTAGTACTACAATACTACTACTATGTGCTTTATAAATAAGTTGACTTGTTTTGAATCTGCTCGGCTCCTAAAGGGAAAGTGAAGCAGGTTCAGCACCAGAGGAGGAAGAGGAGGAGGAAGAGGAGGAAGAGGGAGAAAGAGGAGGAGGAAGGAGGAGGAGGAAGAGGAGGAAGAGGAGAGGAGGAAGAGGAGGAGGAGGAAGAGGAGGAGGAGGAAGAGGAGGAAGAGGAGGAAGAGGAGAGGAGGAAGAGGAGGAAGAGGAGAGGAGGAAGAGGAGGAAGAGGAGGAAGAGGAGAGGAGGAAGAGGAGGAAGAGGAGGAAGAGGAGGAAGAGGAGAGGAGGAAGAGGAGGAAGAGGAGGAAGAGGAGAGGAGGAAGAGGAGGAAGAGGAGGAAGAGGAGAGGAGGAAGGAGGAGAAGAGGGAGGAAGAGGAGAGGAGGAAGAGGAGAGGAGGAAGGTAGGAGAGGAGGAAGAGGAGGAAGAGGAGGAAGAGGAGAGGAGGAGAGGAGGAGCTCAGAGGAGGAGGAAGAGGAGGAGGAAGAGGAGGAAGAGGAGAGGAGGAAGAGGAGGAAGAGGAGGAAGAGGAGGAAGAGGAGGAGGAGAGGAGGAAGAGGAGAGGAGGAAGAGGAGGAAGAGGAGGAAGAGGAGAGGAGGAAGAGGAGGAAGAGGAGAGAGAGGAAGAGGGAGAAGAGAGGAGGAAGAGGAGGAAGAGGAGAGGAGGAAGAGGAGAGGAGGAAGAGGAGGAAGAGGAGGAAGAGGAGAGGAGGAAGAGGAGGAGCTCAGAGGAGGAGGAAGAGGAGGAGGAAGAGGAGGAAGAGGAGAGGAGGAAGGAGGAGGAAGAGGAGGAAGAGGAGGAAGAGGAGAGGAGGAAGAGAGAAGAGGAGGAAGAGGAGAGGAGGAAGATGAGAGGAGGAAGAGGAGGAAGAGGAGAGGGAGGAGGAAGAGGAGGAAGAGGAGGAAGAGGAGAGGAGAGGAAGAGGAGGAAGAGGAGGAAGAGGAGAGGAGGAAGAGGAGGAGGAGGAAGAGGAGGAGCTCAGAGGAGGAGGAAGAGGAAGGAGGAAGAGGAGGAAGAGGAGAGGAGGAAGAGGAGGAGCTCAGAGGAGGAGGAGCTCAGATCATCATCACCATCATCACATCATCATCACATCATCATCTTCATCACATCATCATCTTCATCACATCATCATCTTCATCACCATCACCATCATCATCATCATCACCATCAAATGACATTTATGAATCTGTTAAAGACACAAACATGATTCAAATACTTCCTAAGTATCTTAATAAATATAAATACGTGTGAAAAATACTGTGTAAAATGATATAAATAAAGGATTTTTTTTTTTTTTTTTTTACTTTCCTTGAACCATAAAATGTTCAATTTTCAGCATCAGCTATTTTGAACTGAAAAGAAAAGGTAAAACTCTGAACAGAAAACCCGGATGAGGTCCATAAAAACAGGCCGGTCGCTCCGTCCGTCATAAAGAAAAGAGACGTGTCTGTGTCAGACCTCGGTCAGGTCTGGGCCGAAGACGGAGTTTAAATCTGTCTCTGGACAAATCGTTTCTCTGCTCGTCCAAGTCTCTTCTTCAGCTCTGGTCAGATGCTGCTGGACACTGCCTCATATCTGTCTGAAGGTGGCGCTAACGACACTGACACTGGAAACAACTAGTGTCTCCAGTTTCAGCTGGAGCTGCCCTCATCAACCCTTAACGACCCTGCTGTTGTTCTGTTTGTCCTGGGTCTGAGGTGGAGGTGTAGGTGGAGGTGTAGGTGGAGGTGGAGGTGTAGGTGTAGGTGTAGGTGGAGGTGTAGGTGGAGGTGGAGGTGTAGGTGGAGGTGTAGGTGGAGGTGTAGACGGAGGTGTAGATGGAGGTGTAGATGGAGGTGTAGATGGAGGTGTAGATGGAGGTGTAGGTGGAGGTGTAGGTGGAGGTGTAGACGGAGGTGTAGATGGAGGTGTAGGTGGAGGTGTAGGTGGAGGTGTAGGTGGAGGTGTAGGTGGAGGTGTAGACGGAGGTGTAGATGGAGGTGTAGGTGGAGGTGTAGATGGAGGTGTAGATGGAGGTGTAGATGGAGGTGTAGGTGGAGGTGGAGGTGGAGGTGTAGGTGGAGGTGTAGTGGTGGAGGTGGAGGGTGTAGACGGAGGTGTAGATGGAGGTGTAGGTGGAGGTGTAGGTGGAGGTGTAGACGGAGGTGTAGATGGAGGTGTAGGTGGAGGTGTAGGTGGAGGTGTAGGTGGAGGTGGAGGTGTAGACGGAGGTGTAGATGGAGGTGTAGGTGGAGGTGTAGGTGGAGGTGTAGATGGAGGTGTAGATGGAGGTGTAGATGGAGGTGTAGGTGGAGGTGGAGGTGTAGGTGGAGGTGTAGGTGGAGGTGGAGGTGTAGACGACTGAGGTGTAGATGGAGGTGTAGGTGGAGGTGTAGGTGGAGGTGTAGACGGAGGTGTAGATGGAGGTGTAGGTGGAGGTGTAGGTGGAGGTGTAGGTGGAGGTGTAGGTGGAGGTGTAGACGGAGGTGTAGATGGAGGTGTAGACGGAGGTGTAGATGGAGGTGTGAGGTTGGAGGTGTAGACGGAGGTGTAGACAGGAGGTGTAGGTGGAGGTGTAGGTGGAGGTGTGTAGATGGAGGTGTAGATGGAGGTGTAGGTGGAGGTGGAGGTGTAGGTGGAGGTGTAGGTGGAGGTGTAGGTGGAGGTGTAGGTGGAGGTGTAGGTGGAGGTGTAGGTGGAGGTGTAGATGGAGGTGTAGGTGGAGGTGGAGGTGTAGGTGGAGGTGTAGGTGGAGGTGTAGGTGGAGGTGTAGGTGGAGGTGTAGATGGAGGTGTAGATGGAGGTGTAGACGGAGGTGTAGGTGGAGGTGTAGGTGGAGGTGTAGACGGAGGTGTAGGTGGAGGTGTAGATGGAGGTGTAGGTGGAGGTGTAGACGGGACAGATTATGTCTCGCTCTCTTCAGAGGTCTGTGTGAGATGAACATCAGACTGTGTCCTGAGCTGTTCTCTCTCTCTGTTGGTTCTTTCTCTTGTGTCTGTTCAGTTTCTCCGGTGTGACTCTCTCTCTTCTCGTCACTGATGGAGTCGACTCATCACTTTGTTCATGTCTCTGGGTTTTCTTCTTTGGTTGAACCAGTTTCTGTCTTAAAGTGTAAAAAATACAGGAATCTCAAACTGTCTGAAAATCCTCTGAAGTTTTTCAGACCCGCGGTGTGAGGAACGGGGTCACGTTTCCTTCTGGGGTCAGATTCCCTGTTGTCCTGTTTTTTAGCTCTAGATCTACTGACGACCCGGAGACACTGGTCCTGTAGATACTGCAGGACAGGACAGGTATGAGTCTTCAGGAAGTCCACACACGATCCTCGTTTTCAGTTTTCCAAACTCAGACTTTATCCTAAAACTGAGGTCACGTGAGTCACGTGATGTTTAAAGGCCTCGCGCCTCTGAGACACTTTTGTTCTTTTAAACTCAACTGTTTTTCTCTGAGGGACAAAAACAAACCTCTGACTCCGCGCGGCTCCGGCTCCGGCTCCTCCTCGGCTCCTGTCCCCGGGGTCCCGGCTCCTGTCCCCGGGGTCCCGTGTCCTCGGGGCTGTAGCTCCCTGACGCGGCTCAGCTCGTGCTCGTACTCCTCCACGGTCCTCTCCAGGAGCGCGCAGATCTCCTCCGCGACCGCGCTCAGCCGCGCGCTCACGAGCGCCCTCAGACTCTGCGCCCGAGACACGTGGGACATGTGGGACATGTGGGACATGTGGGACATCTGGGACATCTGGGACATCTGGGACATCTGGGACATGTTTGTGTCTCTGTAGCTGCACATCCTGAGCAGCTCTGCGCATGCCCGTGTGCAGCAGCACTACCGCCCCCTGCTGCCCGGACCCTGCACCACAGTCACATAAAGAAACAATGAGACTTCACTCTACACCTGTCCCACAAGAAGAACACTCTACACCTGTCCCACAAGAGGAACACTCTACACCTGTCCCACAAGAAGAACACTCTACACCTGTCCCACAAGAAGAACACTCTACACCTGTCCCACAAGAAGAACGATCTACACCTGTCCCACAAGAAGAACACTCTACACCTGTCCCACAAGAAGAACACTCTACACCTGTCCCACAAGAAGAACACTCTACACCTGTCCCACAAGAGGAAACACTCTACACCTGTCCCACAAGAAGAACACTCTACACCTGTCCCACAAGAAGAACACTCTACACCTGTCCCACAAGAAGAACGATCTACACCTGTCCCACAAGAAGAACACTCTACACCTGTCCCACAAGAAGAACACTCTACACCTGTCCCACAAGAAGAACACTCTACACCTGTCCCACAAGAGGAACACTCTACACCTGTCCCACAAGAAGAACACTCTACACCTGTCCCACAAGAAGAACACTCTACACCCACTGTCCACAAGTCAAGAACGACTCTCACACCTGTCCCACAAGAAGAACACTCTACACCTGTCCCACAAGAAGAACACTCTACACCTGTCCCACAAGAAGAACACTCTAACACCCTGTCCCACAAGAAGAACACTCTACACCTGTCCCACAAGAAGAACACACTCTACACCTGTCCCACAAGAAAGAGAACACTCTACACCTGTCCCACAAGAAGAACACACTCTACACCTGTCCCACAAGAGGAACACTCTACACCTGTCCCACAAGAAGAACACTCTACACCTGTCCCACAAGAAGAACACTCTACACCTGTCCCACAAGAAGAACGATCTACACCCTGTCCCACAAGAAGAACACTCTACACCTGTCCCACAAGAAGAGCACTCTACACCTGTCCCACAAGAAGAACACTCTACACACCTGTCCCACAAGAAGAACACTCTACACCTGTCCCACAAGGAGAACACTCTACACACCTGTCCCACAAGAAGAAACACTCTACACCTGTCCCACAAGAACACTCTACACACCTGTCCCACAAGAAGAACACTCTACACCTGTCCACACAAGAAGAACACTCTACACCTGTCCCACAAGAGGAACACTCTACACCTGTCCCACAAAGAACACACTCTACACCTGTCCCACAAGAAGAACACTCTACACCTGTCCCACAAGAAGAACGATCTACACCTGTCCCACAAGAAGAACACTCTACACCTGTCCCACAAGAAGAACACTCTACACCTGTCCCACAAGAAGAACACTCTACACCTGTCCCACAAGAAGAACACTCTACACCTGTCCCACAAGAAGAACACTCTACACCTGTCCCACAAGAAGAACACTCTACACCTGTCCCACAAGAAGAACACTCTACACCTGTCCCACAAGAAGAACACTCTACACCTGTCCCACAAGAAGAACACTCTACACCTGTCCCACAAGAACACTCTACACCTGTCCCACAAGAAGAACACTCTACACCTGTCCCACAAGAAGAACACTCTACACCTGTCCCACAAGAAGAACACTCTACACCTGTCCCACAAGAAGAACACTCTACACCTGTCCCACAAGAAGAACACTCTACACCTGTCCCACAAGAAGAACACTCTACACCTGTCCCACAAGAAACACTCTACACCCTGTCCCACAAGAAGAACACTCTACACCTGTCCCACAAGAAGAACACTCTACACACCTGTCCCACAAGGAGAACACTCTACACCTGTCCCACAAGAAGAACACTCTACACCTGTCCCACAAGGAGAACACTCTACACCTGTCCCACAAGAAGAACACTCTACACCTGTCCCACAAGGAGAACACTCTACACCTGTCCCACAAGAGGAACACTCTACACCTGTCCCAACAGAAGAAACGATCTACACCTGTCCCACAAGAAGAACACTCTACACCTGTCCCACAAGAAGAAACCACTACACCTGTCCCACAAGGAGAACACTCTACACCTGTCCCACAAGAAGAACACTCTACACCTGTCCCACAAGGAGAACACTCTACACCTGTCCCACAAGGAGAACACTCTACACCTGTCCCACAAGAGGAACACTCTACACCTGTCCCACAAGAAGAACACTCTACACCTGTCCCACAAGAAGAACACTCTACACCTGTCCCACAAGAAGAACACTCTACACCTGTCCCACAAGAAGAACACTCTACACCTGTCCCACAAGAAGAACACTCTACACCTGTCCCACAAGAAGAACACTCTACACCTGTCCCACAAGGAGAACACTCTACACCTGTCCCACAAGAAGAACACTCTACACCTGTCCCACAAGGAGAACACTCTACACCTGTCCCACAAGAAGAACACTCTACACCTGTCCCACAAGAAGAACAGTTTAAGATGTCTGTCCTGTCCCGTGTTCTCTTTCCTTTTTGATTCGATCATTTTGTGAATTAACTATTTTTAAATAGTAATAATGATAAATTAAAACTGCAAGCAGTGATAAAGGCCCTCACCACCCCTTGCGTGGAGTTTGCGCCTCTTGTTCTACTAATTAAAGTTAATTAAACTAATTCTTTTTCATCCCATTTAACCAAAACTCATGTATTTCAATGCGAAATGTCGGCCGTTGCTATGGCAACGCGATTGCAAATAGAGATATGTTCTCACTGGATTTTTGTTCCGTCTGGGGACAGGGACGACCCGATGCACAGTTTCAAATGTTTTTGACAAAGTCATTTTTTGGGTCCATTTCAAATGTTCAAGGGGGCGCCGTGGAGCAGGGGATCATCTCTGTGTTCAGAAAAACATTTTGAACAAAATGTTTGTTACTGCCGGGAAATAGAATAATAATCATACATTTTTTATTTTACATTTTTTAGAATACTTGTCTTTTGACTGATGTGCAATTTAATACTTTAAAAAATATATTTTTTCTTCGCAGGCTGGTCACGCCCACAATTTATGATGTAGAAAAAAACAGAAAACTTCATGAAAACTTTGTACAAAACTTAGAAGAAAACATCATAAAAACTGACTTTGTACAAAAGTTCGTAGAAAATCTCTTCCAAAACTTTGTAGAAAACGTTACAGAAACATCGTAAAAACAGAAAACATCAAGAAAACTTCGTAAAAATGGAAACAGTGTGTGAGAGACAGCCCAGTGTGCACTGGGCTCATATGTGAGACAGCCCAGTGTGCACTGGGCTCATGTGTGACAGCCCAGTGTGCACTGGGCTCATGTGTGACAGCCCAGTGTGCACTGGGCTCATGTGTGACAGTCTTAGTTTAGTTCGGTCCAGAATGTGACTGTCGTGTTCACACTGACCCCAGCGGCGATCTTGGAGTGAACGCTTTTACATCGACCGAGTTTAGCTCCTCCCGTCACATAGACCAGCAGGAATCTGACCAGAACTGAAGAAGAATCTGACCAAACTGAAGAAGAATCTGACCAAACTGAAGAAGAATCTGACCAAACTGAAGAAGAATCTGACCAGAACTGAAGAAGAATCTGACCAAACTGAAGAAGAATCTGACCAGAACTGAAGAAGAATCTGACCAAACTGAAGAATAATCTGACCAAACTGAAGAAGAATCTGACCAAACTGAAGAATAATCTGACCAAACTGAAGAAGAATCTGACCAAACTGAAGAAGAATCTGACCAGAGCTGAAGAATCTTGGATGAGCAGCCAAATGCTCTAAATCTTTTGTCCATTTATAGAATTGAATTTCTCTTTTACCATTTACAAAAACATGATACAAACTGTAGACAGACAAACCTGGAGTGATGTGCAGGAGTTTCATTAGATGCAGCTGATTGTGACAGTGTCTGAAGGGGGGGGGCTTAGCACAGAGAGTAAAGAGAGGAAAAATGAGTGAAACCATTTAATTTAGGTTTATTAAAAACTCCACGTTTCGGATTGAACTGTGATACTTTATACAACAAAAGAACAGGTCTGAACAGCTGGAAGAGCACACGATACATGATACACACAGAAAGAGGAGCTCAACCAAAGCTCTGGTCCTGCTCTGAACAGCTGCAGGGACAGGTCCCCTCTTTAGTGAACTGTACATCTATAAATAACTTTCAAGTAAAGTTAATGTTCATGATATTCACAGGTAACAACTATTCTGGCTCCTCCCTGGACTGAACAGCTGCTGGGTCTGACTCCACCGTGGACTGAGCAACTGCAGGGTCTGGCTCCTCCCTGGATTCAACAGCTGCAGGGTCTAGTGAGTGAGTTCTCAGGTGGATACTGAGGTTGTGTTTCTGTATAAAACCTTTTTGACAGAAGTGACAGGAGTACGGTTTCTCTCCAGTGTGCGTTTTCATGTGTCGGTCCAAGTTTGATCTCTGCCCAAAGGTTTTCTCACAGTATGGACAGCTGAAAGGTCTCTCTCCGGCATGAGTGATCTTTATGTGTCGAATTAGATTAACTTTTTCACTGAAGTCTTTCTCACAGACTGTACACCTGAATGGTTTCTCTCCTTTGTCAGTGAACATCTCTTTGAGCAGCTGATCTGGAGTTACATCCTCCGAGTGCGTTTTCATATGCCGTTTCATGTTCTCGTTGCTTTTAAACCTTTTGGGGCAAACTGTACAGCTGAAAGGTTTCTCTCCGGAGTGGCTTCTCATGTGTGCCCTGAGACCCTTGGGCAGCGTGAAACCTTTCTCACAAACTGTGCACCTGTAAGTTTTGTCTTTTGAGTGGGTCCTTGTGTGCTCCTCCAGGCAGAATTTGCGGGTGAAGGTTTTGTGGCAGATGGTGCAGATGAATGGTTTCTCTCCCGTGTGGACCCGGATGTGAGTTTGGAGTTGGTGAATGCGTCTGAACTCTCGGTCGCAGATGGGGCATTTGAAAGGCTTTTCTCCGGAGTGGATCAGTGCATGGTTCTGAAGATGATCGGTGCGCAGAAACATTTTTCCACACTCAGGACACTTGTGTTTTTTTATGTTCCCACTCCTGTTGGTCGCCGGGGAGATGGTTTTGAGGAGTGCAGACTGGTCCAGCGTTCCCTCCTCAACGTGCGTCCTCAAATGTTCCTTCAGTCTCAGTTTCCTCTTAAATCCTTTGCTGCAAACAGGACAGACGTGGTGTTTGCCGCGCTGGTGCCGAGTCAAGTCAGATTTCTGTTTGAAGGTTTTGTCACAGATTGAACATTTGAAACTGGAAGTGTTGTCGGCCACAGAGAAGTCTGGACCGGTCTGTACAGCCGGGTCTAAGGTCCCGTCCTCCGCGTGCAGCCGCAGGTGAGCTCTCAGGTAAACGTGGTCAGTGAAAACGGCATCACAAACTGGACACGTATGATGGAGGAGTCGGAAATGTCGAGTCAGATCTGATTTGTGCTTAAAACATTTGACGCAGACTGAACACACGAAGGGTCTCTCTCCTGTGTGAACTGGCATGTGTCTCTGAAGATCAGCGTTGCACCTAAACTTTTTCTGACATTCTGAACAGCTGTATGGTCTCTGGTCTGAACAGCTGTATGGTCTGTCAGCTTTAGATGCATCAGGAGGCATCACCGCAAAGCTCCTTTTGGCCGAAGCCTGTTCTGGACTATAGTCTTCTGAGTGATCAGTGTCGTCAGAGCTGTCCATCTGCTCCTCACTGTCTGAACAGCTGTATGGTCTCTGGTCTGCTTCTGCTCCACACTCCTCTCCATTCATTTCCTCTCTGTTCTCCTCAGTTTGTCTTTGGTGAAACACAGAGAACTTGTCTTCATCTTCATCATCATCTTCAGTTTTGACAGTGACCATGTGAAAGGGGAAGTCTTGCGGCTCTTGTTTGATGCACAGCTCTGGCTCCTCTGGCTCCTCTTTAAGGCGGGGGGGTTTCACACTGGACACAAAAAAGCACATAGTTGATTAAAGCTGAGTCCTGACACTGGTCTGAATAAAAAACGACGACTCCTGACTCTGTGTGTCTGTGTGCCCTCTGTCTCTCTGTGTCTCTCTCTGTCTCTCTGTTCCTCTCTCTCTGTGTGTCTCTCTCTGTCTCTGTTCCTCTGTGTCTATGTGTCTCTCTCTGTCTCTGTGTCTCTGTCTCTCTCTGTGTGTGTCTCTTTGTGTCTCCCTGTACGTTCCTCTGTGTCTCTCTCTCTGTCCTGGTTCATTTTTACACAAAATCAAACATTGTTTTCTCTTTAATCTCGGCTCAGCGGAGGCTCGTCACTGTCCCCGGCCTCAGACCCGCACCGAGCCGCTACAGACTCACCCCGGGCCGTGCGCCTCCTCCACGGGGCTCCTATGCTCCTCCGCTCCTCCTCTCTGCTCCTCTGCTCCTCCTCGGGGCTCCCCCGTTTTCTCCTCCAGCTTCACTTGTTCCATGTTTCAGTTTCTCTGTTTCTGTTTGACACAGTTAGCTCGAGTTAGCTTCTGAGCTAATCACACAGGGGTCCTGATCCTGAGGACCCCGGGCTGTCCTCACAGCTGCCTGTTTAAAACTGTTTAAAACTGTTTAAAACTGTTTAAAACTGTTTAAAACTGTTTAAAACTGTTTAAAACTGTTTAAAACTGTTTAAAACTCTGGACTCAGGCCGTGTCTCAATTCGCCAAATGCACCGCACCTTCCGCACTTTCAGTTTCGTAGCTGATTAGTTGTACATAAAGTGTGATATAGTATTTGGTTTAATTGGATCTGTGTCTAAACCACTTTAATACCAGTAGAGGGCGATGTTTACCTTCAATCCCGTGAGTCAGTTCATTTTATTTTGTTATTTTCAGGTATTTTCTAGCAGTGCAGCGCTACGTCAGACTGGTCTTTTACACACACACACACACACACACACACACACACACACACACACACCACACACACACACACACACACACACACACACACACACACACACACATATACATACATACACACAGACAAACACAGACACACACATATACACACACACACGGACACACACACACATATACACACACACACACATATACACACACACACATATATACACACACACACACACATATACACACACACACACACACACACACATATACACACACACACACACACACATATACACACACACACACACATATACATATACACACACACACATATATACACACACACACACACACACACATATACACACACACACACACACACACACATATATACACACACACACACACACACACACACACACACAGCAGCAGAACCACAGACTTTACACATTTGACCTGTTTTTATCCAAATACATTTGACAGTGAAACTGAAAGTTCAAACAATTCAGTCTTTTTATCTTCATTAAAAGATTTAATCTCTTTAACCACAATGACATGAAATTAAAATAGTTTTAAACTAAATAAATATGATTAAATCATAAGTCTTACGGCTCTCACAAAGGCCAAGAATAAACAGATCTGGACACGGCGAGGTCACATCTAGTGATACATTTCAAACTCGACTCTGAAACTGAAGAACAGACTCTTCACTGATTTGATTTTCAGACCTTACAGCTGCTCGTTGTGTCGCGTTTAAACCCCAGTGTGGCCTTTTCACATTATCAGACAGAAAGTCGGTCTTGAATTCTCTGGTGGTGACGGTTTTGGGCTGAACAAACCAAAGTGAGTCCGGTCGTCGTGTCGGATCTGTGGAGGTGAGGGTGCGATTCCCGGCTCCTCAGTCATACGGCTCAGGACTCACGCTGTGGAGGCGAGGGTGTGATTCCCGGGAGCCTGACTCAGTCCTGTGTTTCTTGGCGTGTTTCCGGAGTGAACTCTTGTCAGTGTAAGATCTGTGACACACTGTACAGCTGAAAGGTTTCTCACCGGTGTGCTGTCGTACGTGTATAACCAGAAATGACCTCTGTACAAAACATTTAGTACAAAACGGACAGCTGAAAGGTTTCTCTCCCGTGTGGATCTTCATGTGTTTTTTCATTCTGGCTTTAGATGTAAAGTCATTCTTACAAACTGAACAGCTGAATGGTTTCTCTCCCGTGTGTGTTCTGATATGTTCTGTCAGAGTCCTGCTCCTTAAGAATGCTTTCTTACAAATCGAACAGCTGTAGGGTTTCTCTCCACTGTGGATCTTCAGATGTTGGTTAAAGTGACTGGTGTTTTTGAAACATTTGCCACAAAAAGAGCATTTGTGAGGCCGCTCTTCATCTTCCTCAGTGTCGGAGTCTTCCTCGGTGTCTGAGTGGAGCTGTGTGAGTGGATGTGTGCTGCAGTCTGCTTCTGCTCCACACTCCTCTCCGTTAGTTGTCTCTCTGTTCTCCTCAGTTGGTCTTCGGTGAAGCACAGTGGACTTGTCTTCATCATCTTCAGTTTTCACACAGACGGGAGCGAAGGATGAGAACTGAAAATCTGAAAAACACACATTTGTTTATTTTGACCCGTCACATTAAAGGGAACTCTTTATTATCAGTCTGTAACATCTCCAAAGCTCAAAATGCTCTGTTCCACCTTGTGATGTCATGAAGTGGTAGTTTTCAAGTGAACAGCTCCTTTTACATTTAGTTCACTAGAGATTCACATTTTCAGAGCTTAAATGATTCTAGTGAAGGTGAAGTTTAAAAACACAGTGGAGCACTTCCTGTATCACCACATGATGACATCACAAGGTGGAACAGAGAGTTTTCAGTTTGAACTCAGGCTAAATCTGCAGGTTTGTGAGTTAAACATGTGAATGAAACAAAACACGACTCCAGGTCTGAGGAGGAGGCAGATCTCTGGACCTGAGGCTCGTGTCGTACAAAACTTTAAAAAATGTTTAAATCCAGGGCCAGAGGTTCGAGTCTCACTTTCAGACTTTAACATGTGAGATGTAGATTTTTGTTCATTAACTTGAGAAACTTGTGTCTTATTGTTTGATTTTTGTCCTTGTGATTTTGTGATCGTCTTTGACTCTGCAGTGACATCGCGCTCGGGGGGGTTCTACATGTATGTCTATGGTGCAATGTACATCAGTTACCACAGTGACACAATGCACACATCAGGACCTCACTGCTACATCAGGACCTCACTCTGTTACATCAGGACCTCACTCTGCTACATCAGGACCTCACACTGTTACATCAGGACCTCACACTGCTACATCAGGACCTCACATGTTACATCAGGACCAGGGACACACTGTTACATCAGGACCTCACATTGTTACATCAGGACCTCACACCGTTACATCAGGACCTCACTGCGTTACATCAGGACCTCACACTGTTACATCAGGACCTCACACCGTTACATCAGGACCTCACACCGTTACATCAGGACCTCACACATTACATCAGGACCTCACACCGTTACATCAGGACCTCACTCCGTTACATCAGGACCTCACTCCGTTACATCAGGACCTCACACTGTTACATCAGGACCTCACACTGTTACATCAGGACCTCACACCGTTACATCAGGACCTCACACTGTTACATCAGGACCTCACTGCTACATCAGGACCTCACTCTGCTACATCAGGACCTCACTCTGCTACATCAGGACCTCACTCTGTTACATCAGGACCTCACTCTGTTACATCTGGACCTCACTCTGTTACATCAGGACCTCACTCTGCTACATCAGGACCTCACACTGTTACATCAGGACCTCAGGAGAAGAGCAGGAGAGTCTCACCTGGTTTGGGTTCCATTGTGGAAACAGTTCTTCTCACGGTTTGTCTGAGCGGAGGCTCCCACTCCCAGCTCCAGTCTGAGTCCACGTCACTCTCCTCCTCCTCCTTCAGGTGCTCCTCCTCCTTCAGGTGCTCCTCCTCCTTCAGGTGCTCCTCCTCCTTCAGGCGCTCCTCCTCCTTCAGGAGATCTTCCTCCTTCAGGCGCTCCTCCTCCTTCAGGTGCTCCTCCTCCTTCAGGTGCTCCTCCTCCTTCAGGTGCTCCTCCTCCTTCAGGTGCTCCTCCTCCTTCAGGCGTTCTTCATAGTAGAAACTCCAGTCTGCTTCTGCTCCACACTCCTCTCCGTTGGTTTCGTCTCTGTTCTCCTCAGTTGGTCTTTGGTGAAACACAGAGGACTTGTCTTCATCATCTTCATCATCTTCAGTTTTGACAGTGACAGGAGCGAAGGGGAGCTCCTCCTGCGGCTCCTCTGGCTCCTCTTTAACCCGAGGGGGGCTGAAAAAGCAGTGGAAGAGTGGTTAGCCCTCCTGCCTCACAGCGGCCTTGTTCCTACCAAACTCTTTTTAGTCTGATTTCTGGACCTTTAAGACGACTTCAGTGAAACGCAACCGGCTAAATCTGACGTGAGAATCATTATTATCTTATTATCTTATTATCTTATTATCTTACTCCATTTCTTTTAACTGCTAAAATGAGCATCTTTGTGGCTGTTCGTCTTGTAAAGGCAGAAGAACAAGACTGAGACTCTACTCTGACATTTCAGAGCCACAAGACCCAACTCACCCTGAGAGACGCCCCTGGAGCCAGAGTCAGGACTAAACCGGGTCTGAACCGGGTCTAAACCGGGTCTGAACCGGGTCTGAACCGGGTCTGAACCGGGTCTGAACCGGGTCTGAACTGGGACTAAACTAGAACTAAACCGGGTCTAAACTGGGACTAAACCGGGACTAAACCAGGACTAAACCAGGACTAATCCAGGACTAAACCAGGACTAATCCAGGACTAATCCAGGACTAAGCCAGGACTAATCATACAAACTAATATCATGGTGCACTACGTTTTATTACGAACATGAGGCCCCTGACCATCACTGTGTCTCGCCGTGTGGGCTGGACTTCTCTGACACTTCGCAGATTGAAACACTGGTACATTTTTATTCATAAATGTGTTGCTGGGCTGGTGCCGTCTTATCTCCAGCAGCTCATAGAAGTGAGGAGCAGCAGCTCTTACAGTCTCCTCTCAGGAGCTGCTCCTGCTCTCGGGGCCCAGAGCTCGCACAGAACTCGGGAAAAAGGCTTTTCGCTTTGCTGCAGCTCATTCCTGGAATGAACTCCAGAGGGATTTTAAACTGAAGGATCTGGTATCGTTGAACTCTTTTAAATCACTTTTAACTGAACTTGAAACAGAACGATCAATTTGTAAATGTTTCACATAGGACTCGTTTTTATGATGCTGTGGTTTGTGTGAAAGTCTGAATATTTTGTGTTGTTCTGTGTCTGTGTTGATGCCTCTTGGCCAGGACACTCTTGAAAAAGAGATTTTTAATCTCAATGAGTTTTTTTATCCTGGTTAAATAAAGGTTAAATAAATAAAATAAATAAAAAAAAAAAAACCTGGACTAAACCTGGACTAAACCGGGTCTGAACCGGGTCTAAACCAGGTCTAAACTGGGTCTAAACCAGGTCTGAACCGGGTCTGAACTGGGACTAAACCTGGCCTAAACCTGGACTAAACCTGGACTAAACCGGGTCTAAACCGGGTCGGAACCGGGTCTGAACCGGGTCTGAACCGGGTCTGAAACCGGGGACTAAACCGGGTCTGAACCGGGACTAAACCGGGACTAAACCGGGACTAAACCTGGACTAACCCGGGTCTGAACCGGGTCTAAACCGGGTCTAAACTGGGTCTGAACTGGGTCTGAACTGGGACTAAACCGGGACTAAACCTGGACTAAACCTGGACTAACCCGGGTCTGAACCGGGTCTAAACCGGGTCTGAACCGGGACTAAACCGGGACTAAACCGGGTCTAAACCGGGTCTAAACCGGGACTAAACCGGGACTAAACTGGTGAATTGTTCCAGTTTTGTGCAGTTAAACTCGGCTCCTCCTGAAGCCTCCACTTCTTCTTCTTCTCTGACAGTTTAAATCTGTTGTTTATCTGTGACTGAAGGTTTGATTTTGCCTCTCTGCTTTAAATGTTAATTTTAAGATGATTATTTGTGATTATTTCCGTTTTCATTTGTTATATTGTGAGTTTATTGTCTTTCTTATAGTGTAAAACTCTGTATTATTCAGTTTGAATTGTGCTGTATAAATAAACTCACCCCGGGCCGTGCGCCTCCTCCGTGGGGCTAATGTGGTCCTCCTGCTCCTCTGCTCCTCCTCTGTGCTCCTCCTGCTCCTCTGCTCTTCCTCTGTGCTCCTCTGCTCCTCTGCTCCTCTCTGTGCTCCTCCTGCTCCTCTGCTCCTCCTCTGTGCTCCCACAGCTCTGTCTCCTTCTCCAGCTTCACTTGTTCCATGTTTCAGGGCTGTTTGGCACAGTTAGCTCGCGTTAGCTTTAGCTCCGGAGCTAATGACGCGGGGTCCTGCGGGGCGGGCCTGGCAGATGCCTGTTTAAAAGTCCGGAGCTAAAAGAGCCGTGATGGAGACGCCTGTGACGAATAAAAGAGACTTTCACTTTAACCGCGGCAGAAAAGAGCCTCATGGAACTGACACGGACATTTAAACATAAACAACTAGACTGTAAACAACAACAACAAACTGTAAACAACAACAACAAACTGTAAACAACAACAGACTGAGGCCAAAGTCTAAATGAAACTTTCATAAATAAGACCCTGCTCCTCGTTGAATCTGCTCAAACCGGGGTCTGAGTGAAATCACTTTTAAACTTCAACCTTTTGGCTGTGGATGTTAAAACATGAGTTATTTCTGATTCAGGTGAAGTTCCTCGTCACAGTGGTTCATTTGTTTGGCTGTTGCTATGGTGATGCTCACAGTGTAGTGATACAGAGCAGAGCCACCTGTGATTATACAGAAATAATGCACAGCAGCCTCAGACTTGTCCCTCAGTATAAACATGATTCTGTCTCTAAACGTGGTTCTAAAAACGCTGAAACTGTCCCTGTGTTTTGGATGAGACTTTGTGACTGAAGCTCGGCTCAGACGTCCTGTAACAGCAGAAACCAGGCCTCGATCTGACTTTTCCCCCCAAAAAAACAAACATTTCTTCTGTATAAATTTAATAATTATCTTTACACTTTTTTACATAAAAAAAAAAAAATCACACAATTAAATATAGAATAAACCTACTTCCCACCTCCTCCTGACATCACGGTTAATGGCTCTGTGTTTTCAAAGCTAAATGTGGGGGTTGTGTCCCGGGGGGTTCGGTCCCGGGGGGTTGGGTAAGTTAAAGAGGAGAGTTAAAGAAAATATTTTGTTAGGAAAGAGAGATTGTAGAGATTGGTAGAGATTATTTCAAGGTGAGCACCTGCTGAGGTTAAGCAGCAAAGAGGAGCAGCTCCAACACTGGGCCTAAGGCGACGTCCACACTGCAGAGTCACTCCAGAGGAGCAGCTCCTACAGCTCCAGCAGTTTATTGGACTATAATGACAGGCCGACTTCTAGGGCATTTCAGAAATACTCATCACTTGTGTCTGCCTCCCTGTGCTCCGCTCGTGCTCTCCAGCACAGAGCGCCCCCTGTCTGTGAGCTGCACCCTCACGCCGGGCTGTGGGTGAACGCTCCAGACAACATTCAGTCTAAAACATCTGTCCACAATTCTAAATGTGTGTGACGCTTTTATGAGAATTCAGCAAATGTTGAGAAATGTGCAGAGCATCAGTGCAATAAACTCTCAATCTACACATTTTATCTGTCAGCTGTTCTGCTCTGTAGGTTTATCAGTGAGCACCTGCAGGGTCTCCTCTGTGGGTTTATCAGTGAGCACCTGCAGGGTCTCCTCTGTGGGTTTATCAGTGAGCACCTGCAGGGTCTCCTCTGTGGGTTTATCAGTGAGCACCTGCAGGGTCTCCTCTGTGGGTTTATCAGTGTGCACCTGCAGGGTCTCCTCTGTGGGTTTATCAGTGAGCACCTGCAGGGTCTCCTCTGTGGGTTTATCAGTGAGCACCTGCAGGGTCTTCTCTGTGGGTTTATCAGTGAGCACCTGCAGGGTCTTCTCTGTGGGTTTATTCGAGTTGTGCTTCATACTCAGGTGACGTGTGAGACCAGATTTATATTTGAAACGTTTGTCACAAACTGAACATGCGAAAGGTTTGTCTGCAGCGTGAGTTCCCATGTGTTTCTCAAGTCCTGCTTTTAACCTAAAATTTTTCCCACAAACGGAACAGACAAAAGGTTTCTCTCCTGAGTGGATTCTCATGTGTTGTTCCAGATAGAACTTCTCTATAAATCCTTTCTGACAGAAGGGGCATTTGTGTGGTCTGTGTCCTGTGTGCACCGACATGTGCCTCTTGAGGTTGGACGACACTGGGAAACCCTTCCCACACACGGGACATTTGTGTGGCCGCTCCCCAGAGTGACTCAAACTGTGCACCCTCAGGTATGTCCTGTCGGCAAACCTCATCCCACACTCTGAACAGCTGAAAGGTCTGAGATCTGGTGCCTCTGTATCACCGTGATTTTCCTCTGAGTGGATTCTCATGTGTTTCTGAAGCTTGTATTTATGTTTAAAATCCTTCTCACAGACAGGACACTTGTGCGGCCGCTCTCCGCTGTGCACCAACATGTGTTTCTGTAAATCCGACTTCCACCGGAACGCTTTCCCACACTCAGAGCAGCGAAGGAGCTTCAGGACCGACGCGTCCAGGGTCCCGTCCTCGATGTGTGTCCTCAGGTGAGCGGTCAGATTTGCGTCATCAGGGAAACTAGCGAAACAAACGGTGCAGACGTGGTGTTGTGTTCTCAGATGTTTTGTGAGTGTTCCTTTTTGAGTAAATGCTTTTTCACAGACGGGACATTTATGAGGCCGCTCCCCTGTGTGGCCCAGCATGTGCACCCCCAAGTGCGCCCTCCACTCAAAACTCTTGCCACACTCTGAACAGCTGTATGGTCTGTTGGCTCTAGTTGCAGAGGAGTCAGGAGGAACTGCAGCGTAGCTCCTTTTGGCCGGAGCCTGTTCTGGACTATAGTCTTCTGAGTGATCAGTGTCGTCAGAGCTGTCACTCTGCTCCTCACTGTCTGAACAGCTGTATGGTCTCTGGTCTGCTCCACACTCCTCTCCGTTGGTCCTCTCTGTTTCTGCTCAGTTGGTGTGAAACCAGAGGAAACTTGGTCTTCTCCATCATCTTCCTCAGTGACCAGGTGAAAATGGAAGTCTCTGCGGCTCCTGTTTGATGCACCGTTGGTCTTCCTCTCTGGCTCCTCTTTGGGCTTTGGTGAAACACAGAGGACTTGTCTTCATCATCTTCAGTTTTGACAGTGACCAGGTGAAAATGGAAGTCTTGCGGCTCCTGTTTGATGCACAGCTCTGGCTCCTCTGGCTCCTCTTTAAGGCGGAGGTGATCACAGCTGTAGAGACAAGAGCACAGTATTATCAGTTTAATAATGAAAGAATAAGACGACACTAACAGCAACATGAAAACACACTCCACACCCTGACCCTCCGCACTCTGACCCTCCGCACTCTGACCCTCCGCACTCTGACCCTCCGCACTCTGACCCTCCGCACTCTGACCCTCCACACTCCGCACTCTGATCCTCCACACTCTGACCCTCCACACTCTGACCCTCCACACTCCGCACTCTGATCCTCCACACTCTGACCCTCCACACTCTGACCCTCCACACTCTGACCCCCCACACTCCACACTCTGACCCTCCACACTCTGACCCTCCACACTCTGACCCTCCACACTCTGACCCTGACCCACACTCTGACCCCCCACACTCTGACCCCCCACCCCCTCTGACCCTCCACACTCTGACCCCCCACACTCCCCCACTCTGACCCTCCCACACTCTGACCCTCCACACTCCACACCCTGATCCTCCACACTCAGCACTCTGACCCTCCACACTCCACACTCCACCTCCACACTCTGACCCTCCACACTCTGACCCTCCACACTCCACACTCTCCACACTCCACACTCTGACCCTCCACACTCTGACCCTCCACACTCTGACTCTGACCCTCACACTCTGACCCTCCCACACTCTGACCCTCCACACTCTGACCCTCCACACTCTGACCCTCCACACTCTGACCCTCCACACTCTGACCCTCCCACACTCTGACCCTCCACACTCCACACCCTGATCCTCCACACTCCACTCTGACCCTCCACACTCCACACTCTGACCCTCCACACTCTGACCCTCCACACTCCACACCCTCCACACTCCACACCCTGACCCTCCACACTCCGCACTCTGACCCTCCACACTCCACACTCTGACCCTCCACACTCTGACCCTCCACACTCTGACCCTCCACACTCTGACCCTCCACACTCTGACCCTCCACACCCTGACCCTCCACACTCTGACCCTCCACACTCTGACCCTCCACACTCCACACTCTGACCCTCCACACTCCACACTCTGACCCTCCACACTCTGACCCTCCACACTCTGACCCTCCACACTCTCACACTCTGACCCTCCACACTCTGACCCTCCACACACTCTGACCCTCCCACACCCTGACCCTCCACACTCCGACCCTCCGACACTCTCCCTCCCTCCACACTCTGACCCTCCACACCCTGACCCTCCACCTCTGACCCTCCACACTCCACCACACTCTGACCCTCACACTCTGACACTCCCCTCCGCACTCTGACCCTCCACACACTCCCTCACTCTCCACCCCTCCACACTCTGACCCTCCACACTCCACACTCCACACTCTGACCCTCCACACTCTGACCCTCCACACTCCGACCCTCCACACTCTGACCCTCCACACTCTGACCCTCCACACACCCTCCACTGACCCTCCACACTCTGACCCTCGACACTCTGACCCTCCACACTCTGACCCTCCACACACTCTGACCCTCCACACTCTCCACCTCTGACCTCCACACTCCACACTCTGACCCTCCACACTCTGACCCTCCACACTCTGACCCTCCACACCCTGACCCTCCACACTCCGACCCTCCGCCACACTCTGACCCTCCACACTCTGACCCTCCCACCCTCCACACTCTGACCCTCCACACTCCACACCCTGACCCCACCCTCTGACCCTCCACACTCCGCACTCTGACCCTCCACACTCTGACCCTCCACACTCCACACTCTGACCCTCCACACTCTGACCCTCCACACTCCGACCCTCCACACTCCTCACCCTCCACACCCTCCACACTCTGACCCTCCACACACACACTGACCCTCCACACTCTGACCCTCGACACTCCACACTCTGACCTCCACACTCTGACCCTCCCCCTCCACACTCTGACCCTCGACACTCTGACCTCTGACCCTCCACCTCTGACCCTCCACACCCTGACCCTCCACACTCCGACCCTCCGCACTCTGACCCTCGACACTCTGACCCTCCACACCCTGACCCTCCACACTCCACACTCTGACCCTCCGCACTCTGACCCTCCACACTCCGCACTCTGACCCTCCGCACTCTGACCCTCCACACTCTGACCCTCCACACCCTGACCCTCCACACCCTGACCCTCCACACTCCACTCTGACCCTCGACACTCTGACCCTCCACACTCCACACTGACCCTCCGCACTCTGACCCTCCACACTCCGCACTCTGACCCTCCGCACTCTGACCCTCCACACTCCACACCCTGACTCCTCCGCACTCTGACCCTCCACACTCTGACCCTCGACACTCTGACCCTCCGCACTCTGACCCCTCCACACTCTGACCCTCCACACTCTGACCCTCTGACACTCTCTGACCCTCCACACCCTGACCCTCCACACTCCACACCCTGATCCTCCGCACTCTGACCCTCCACACTCTGACCCTCGACACTCTGACCCTCCACACCCTGACCCTCCACACCCTGACCCTCCACACTCTGACCCTCCACACTCCACACTCTGACCCTCCACACCCTGACCCTCCGCACTCTGACCCTCCACACTCTTCAGACTCTTCAGACTCTGCGGAGATTCCTGTCTGACTGTGGCCGTTCTGCGCGCGCTGTTCCCCGGCCTCACACCTGCAACGAGCCGCTACAAACCGCCCACTCACCCCGGGCCGTGCGCCTCCTCCGCTCCTCCTCTGTGCTCCTCTGCTCCTCCTCGGGGCTCCTCCGTGTCCTCCTCCTGCTTCACTTGTTCCATGTTTCAGTTTCTCTGTTTCTATTTGACAGTTAGCTCGAGTTAGCTTCAGAGCTAATCACACAGGGGTCCTGATCCTGAGGACCCCGGGCTGTCCTCACAGCTGCCTGTTTAAAACTGTTTAAAACTGTTTAAAACTGTTTAAACACAAACTGCAGGAGGCTCACACTAAACAGTGTCTCATTGTTTTTTAAAGATATTTTTGACCAATAAATAAATAACACATACTGAGAAATGTATTAAAGTATAATCATCCACAGTAAAAGACAAAGTTTAAATCTGTCACTAGACAAATCGTTGCAGGACTGAAAATGTTTAGCTGCTCGTCCAAGACGCTTCTTTAGATCTGGTCATATTATTGATTTTATTCACTATAAGATCAGACCTGGACGACTGAGGGATTATACAGATATTATGATGAAATAAAGACAAACACAAGGAGTTAGGAACAAATAAACTTTAACTGAATATTTATAAAATACACAGAGCAACAATGCAAAAGTTCTGCTGAAGTTCTGCTTAAAGCGACAGAACACTGAACCCTGCGAGTGAACAGAACAGTGAGATCTGAATCATGAATGAAACAAATGTATAAATTTAAACATTACGCCACAATATTTACACGAGGTTTGAAAAAGAAAATGGAGAGAGGCACAAAGCGAAGACAGGCCACTCCCCCGTCACAGGCCACTCCCCCCCCGTCACAGGCCACTCCCCCGTCACAGGCCACTCCCCCCCACAGGCCACTCCTCCCCAGGCGTCACAGGCCAGGCCACCCCCCCACAGGCCGCTCCCCCGTCACAGGCCGCTCCCCCGTCACAGGCCACTCCCCCGTCACAGGCCCACTCCCCCGTCACAGGCCACTCCCCCCCCACAGGCCACTCCCCCCCAACAGGCCACTCCCCCCCACAGGCCACTCCCCCGTCACAGGTCCACTCCCCCCGTCACAGGCCACTCCCCCGTCACAGGCCACTCCCCCGTCACAGGCCACTCCCCCGTCACAGCAACGTCACAACACAATCAGCTGCAGCCCATTAATCAAACTTCTGCACATCACATCAGGTTTGTCCAGTTACTGTGAACAGTTTGGGATCGTGCCTCGTACAGGCTCTTACTGCCAACCGTCTGCGTGGCTCCTCAGATGATCCTTCAGACTTGCAGACGTCACATCACTCGTGGCGTCTCCCGTCGTCCGCGTGACTCCTCAGATGATCCTTCAGACTGTCTTTGTCGGCGAATCGCGCCTTACACACTGCGCAGGTGTGATGGACCGCCCTCAGGTGCTGGATCAGACTGGAGCTGTGTTTGAAACGTTTGTCACAGACCAAACAGCCGAAAGGTCTCTCCCCCGTGTGAATGCGCAGATGTGATTTCAGACTGGCCTTTAATCGAAAAGCTTTGGCACAAACGGAGCAGATGTACGGTTTCTCTCCAGAGTGAAGCCTCGTGTGTTTTTGGAGGCCACTTTTATCACGGTACCCTTTGGCGCAGAACGGGCATTTGTGCGGCCGTTCGTCGTTGTGAATCATGAGGTGAGTTTTTAGACCCTGTTTGTTCTGAAAGCCCCGCCCACACTCAGGACACGAGTGCGGCCTCTCGCCGCTGTGGCTCATCACGTGCACGCGTAAATGTGACCTCTCTCCAAACTCTTTGCCACACTCTGAACAGCTGTAGGACCTGAGCGCCGCGGGACCCAGGGCGCCCTCCTCCACGTGAACCTTCAGATGAGCGTTGAGGTGGGATTTGTTTGGCGACTGTTGGTGGCACAGGGGGCAGAGGTGGTGCCGGTGCCGCAGGTGCTGAGCCAAACCAGGTTTATGTTTAAAGGTTTTCTCACAAAAGGAGCATTTGTGCGGCCGCTCTCCCGAGTGAACCAACATGTGGGTCTTTAAGTCTGTGTTCCGGGGAAACCTCTTCCCACAGTCGGAGCAGCAGAACGGCGTGTCGTCGATCAAATACGAGTCTGGATCCAGAGTCCCTTCCTCCACATGAGTCTTGAGATGTTGGTTTAAGAGACTTTTGTCAGTGAAACTTTGTTCACAAACGAGGCAAATGTGATGCTGCAACCACAGATGTCGATCTAACTGAGAATTCTGTTTAAAACCTTTCTCACAAACTGTACACCTGTAAGGTCTCTCTCCTGTGTGAACCAACATGTGTCTTTTTAAATCGGAGATGTTTGTGAAGCCTTTGCTGCACTCTGAGCATCGGTGAGATTTGAGAAGCGTGCCGTCCACAGTCCCGTCCTCCACGTGAGCTTTCATGTGTCCGTTTAGCGTCATGTTGTCGGGGAAACGCTCCTCACAGACGGGGCACACGTGATGCTGAAATCGCTGGTGTCGAACAAAAGCAGGTTTATGTTTGAAGCACGTCTCACAGAATGAACACCTGTAAGGTCTCTCCTCTGAGTGAACCAACATGTGACGCTTCAGCTCAGCTTTCCACCTGAACGTCTTCCCACACTCTGAACAGCTGTGTGGTCTCTGGTGTGAACAGCTGTGTGGTCTCTGCTCTGAACAGCTGTGTGGTCTCTGCTCTGAACAGCTGTGTGGTCTCTGCTCTGAACAGCTGTATGGTCTGTTTATGTCAGGAGGTATTAGTGCGTAGGTTCTTTTGGCTGGAGCCTGTTCTGGACTATAGTCTTCTGAGTGGTCAGTGTCATCATCATCCTCATCATCTTCAGTTTTGACAGTGACCATGTGAAGAGGGACGTCTTGGGGCTCTTGTTTGATGCACGGCTCTGGCTCCTCTGGCTCCTCTTTAAGGCGGGACACACTGGACACAAAAAAACACGTTTCAGTTTGGTGAAAAAACAAAAAGCAAAACAAATTCTCAAATCTTATGTATTTATTTATGACAGAGACGTTTCAAACTGATCCCTGAAGCTGAAACTGAAACATTTGCTGGATCAGTTTTGAAATATCGGTTCAGTCGATATCCTGGTTGGACATATAAAACAAGATGCAACAAGAGAATGTTTGAATTTTCATTTACACAAAGTTATTCTGTCTTTAGACATAAATAACACAACACTTGTCTTATTTTATTCAAGTTTTAAAGAAATAAATGCTGTTTTCAGTCTCGATATCGGGCATTGGTAGATACTCAAACCTATAGAATCAGAATCGGAATCGGAGCTGAAAAAGGTGGATGGTGCATCACTGGGTCAAACCCTGTCAACACGGACGTGTTAATCTTATGTCTCAAAGTCCAAAGACGTGAGCGTCCACTTCATGAAGAAACTGACAAACATATTTGACTTTTGTTTAAACTGAGACGTTTATGTTTCATGTGGAAAAGTTCCAGAGAAATTAACCATAAACCAGGTCTGACCTGAGTCTAACCTGGTCCTGTCCCTCTGGTCATGTCCCTCTGGTCCTGTCCCTCTGGTCCTGTCCCTCTGGTCTTGTCCCTCTGGTCCTGTCCCTCTGGTCCTGTCCCTCTGGTCATGTCCCTCTGGTCCTGTCCCTCTGGTCCTGTCCCTCTGGTCCTGTCCCTCTGGTCCTGTCCCTCTGGTCCTGTCACATTAGTTCATGTCCGGGAACAGACTCCAGGCCCGAGAGAAGCTCCAGACGATCCCGACTTCGTGCGCACTCACCCCGGGCCGTGCTCCTCTGCTCCTCTGTGCTCCTCTGCTCCTCCTCGGGGCTCCTCCGTCTCCTCCTCCAGTTTCACTTGTTCCATGTTCCGGCTCGCTCTGTCGCTGTGGCGCAGACTGCGGGGCTGTTTGGCGCAGACTGGGGGGCTGTTTGGCGCAGACTGCGGGGCTGTTTGCGCCGTTATCTCGGGTTAGCTCGGGTTTAGCTTTAGCTTCGGAGCTAATCACGTGAGGCTCCTCACAGCTGCTGTTTAGACCCACAGGGGGCGCCACAAGAACCCGTATGAGCACGTGACTCAAGGAGGATGTTACTGCGCGGCACTGCCGCTGGAGGCGCTGTTGAACCACATCCTCCTGTGAGAAACAAGACTGATGTGACTCTCACGTGTCTGATGTCTGTGTCCCTCAGTTCTCCAGGTCTGATCCAGAGCAAAAGACGAAGTTCAAATCTGTCACTGGACAAATCGTTGTAGGAGTGAAGACGTTTCACTGCTCATCCAAGACACTTCTTCAATTCTTACTTCAGTTCTGAAGAAGAGACTTGGATGAGCAGCGAAACGTCTTCACTCCTACAACGATTTGTCCAGTGACAGATTTAAACTTCGTCTCTTGTCTGATGCCTAAACGTCATAAAATCTTCCACTTAATAAAGATGTGATAGGAAACTTCTAATCAGTTACTTTATAGAGGCAGTTAGTCATAACGTCATGATATTCACTCAGACTGGTTTGGATCTTTTTACTAAGAATCCCTGAGGACCCCTGAGGTCCCACGAGGTCCCACGTGTGAATGACAGAGACGCTGTTGGACACGTGACATTACAGTTTGTATTTACATAAGTTCAGTCTATATATTATATAAACATTCTGTGGTATTTATACAAACATTTACAGCCTCGGAGTCTTCAGGACAAATTTTAGTTTTTTTGTATAATTTCATCACCTCTGAATGTGATTTTTCAAATCCCCTTTAAACCATATAAATGTGTCAGGTGGTTTCACACATGTTCTGCTCCTGTGTGAACTGACCCAGAATAAAACATGACAGAGGTTTAAATACGACAGAGTTTGATGAAATACAGTCAGTGTGTTTAAAGAGACTGAACACACACGAGTTCAGTCTGTGACCTCATGACACGAGTTTAAACATGTTTAAAAAAACTGGACACACGAGACTGAACTTTCTCCTCAGAAAACAACAATTTGTGATCAAAAAGCAGCATAAGATTTTAAACCAATGGAAAACATTAAACAGTGAACGAGTGTTGTCACAATACTGACATTTCAAACTGGATTTCCATAATGAGGAAAACACACGTGTGTTAAACATGTGAAACAAAACATAACTCCAGGTCTTTGTGATGAGGAAACATTAGAACAGATCAGAGAACAGTGTGATATGGGACTTTTACAAAGTCTCTCATACAGTATCTGCCTCCTCCGCTCCCTCCTCCTCCTCTTCCTCCTCCTCTTCCTCCTCCTCTGCTCGGTCCTCCTCCTCTTCCTCTTCCTCTGCTCCCTCCTCCTCCTCCTCTCCATCCTCCTCCTCCTCCACTCCCTCCTCCTCTTCCGCTCTCCTCTCCTCTTCCTCTGTCTCTTGGACAGACTCTGGGCAGTGCTTCTTCATGTGTTTGCGCAGGGAGCCGCGGTCGGTGTAGGACTTGGGGCAGAGTGAACAGCCGAATGGTTTCTGTCCCGTGTGGAGGACGATGTGTGCGCGCAGCAGTGTTTTCTCCACAAACCCTTTGTCACACAGGGGGCAGCGGTGAGGCTTCTCTCCCGTGTGGCTCCTCATGTGTTTCTGCAGACTGCCTTTGGAGATGAAGTGGCTCTGACAAACTGAACAGCTGAAAGGTCTCTCTCCCCGTGTGTACGCGGATGTGAGCCTTCAGATTAGAGCTCTGCACGAAGCCCTTGTGACAGATGGGACAGGTGAACGGTTTCTCGCCCGTGTGCGTCCTCAGATGTCGTTTGAAGTGTCCCCGGAATGCCTGGTGACAGACTGGACACCTGAAAGGTTTCTCTCCACTGTGGGTGAGCGTGTGGCTCTGCAGTTCAGCCCTGCGCTGGAACCTTTTGCCACATTCACAGCAGAGGTGTGGCTTGTGCTCTCCCTCGCTCACAGAGAGGGGGCGCTCTCGAGACAGTTCGTCTCCACAGTGTGTCTTTACATGATCCCTCAGAGTTCTGCTCCGAGAAAAGGATTTTTTACAGACGGAACAGCTGTAAGGTTTCTCACTCAGGTGGATGATTTGATGCTGGTTCAGGTGACTTTTATTTTTAAAACATTTGTGACATGAAGCACACTGGTGGGGGCGCTCTCCCTGATGAACTGTGCGGTGCTTTTCTAGAACGGCGCTGTTCTTGAAGCTCTTGCCACATTCTGAACAGCTGTATGGTCTGACCTCCCGTTTTACCGTGGCCCCGGGCTCAGAGTGGGCCTCTATGACTGGGGTCTTTGGTAAAGGCGGAGCCTCTGGGTGAGTTTGGATGTGATTAATAAAACTTGTCTTTTTGGCAAAACCCTTTTGACAAACTGAACAGCTGTAAGGTTTCTCTCCCGTGTGAATTCTAATATGTCCGTCCACATGACTCTGTCGCCTGAAACATTTCTGACAAAAAGGACACATGAAAGGTTTCTGTCCTGTGTGAATCAATTCATGTCGCCGCAACTCTGAAAGTCGCCGGAATACTCTGCCACAGTCTGAACATCTGCATGGTTTGGTGTTCTTTCTCACACAACTTGCAGCCTTTTCTGGACTATAGTTGTCACAGCTGTCAGTCTGCTCCTCCCTCTGCTCCTCACTAGCTGAACAGCTGTATGGTCTCTGGTCTGCGCCACACTCCTCTCCGTTGGTTTCCTCTCTGTTCTCCTCAGTTGGTCTTTGGTGAAGCACAGAGGACTCGTCTTCATCATCTTCAGGTTTCACAGTAGTGAAGTGGAGCTCCTGCAGCTGTTCGTCTGGCTCTTGTTTTACACAGACTGGCTCCAAACTGGAGAAAGACAAAAACATTTTAATGTTCCGTGTTTCCATCCCATAATAACCATCAACTGTAAAGTTCATGTTTTCGTGTATTTATGGAGATGTGGGATATAATTGGGTGACGGAGGCATGTGGGCGGAGCTTTGTACATTAAGTGTAAGGACCTCACGCCTACATCAGGACCTCACTGCTACATCAGGACCTCACTGCTACATCAGGACCTCACACTGTTACATCAGGACCTCACACTGTTACATCAGGACCTCACTGCTACATCAGGACCTCACTGCTACATCAGGACCTCACTCTGTTACATCAGGACCTCACACTGTTACATCAGGACCTCACACTGTTACATCAGGACCTCACACTGTTACATCAGGACCTCACTGTTACATCAGGACCTCACTCTGTTACATCAGGACCTCACACTGTTACATCAGGACCTCACTGTTACATCAGGACCTCACACTGTTACATCAGGACCTCACTGTTACATCAGGACCTCACACTGTTACATCAGGACCTCACTGTTACATCAGGACCTCACTGTTACATCAGGACCTCACTGTTACATCAGGACCTCACACTGTTACATCAGGACCTCACTGTTACATCAGGACCTCACGCCTACATCAGGACCTCACTGTTACATCAGGACCTCACACTGTTACATCAGGACCTCACACTGTTACATCAGGGCCTCACTCTGTTACATCAGGACCACACTGTTACATCAGGACCTCACTGTTACATCAGGACCACACTGTTACATCAGGACCTCACTGTTACATCAGGACCTCACTGTTACATCAGGACCTCACACTGTTACATCAGGACCTCACTCTGTTACATCAGGACCTCACACTGTTACATCAGGACCTCACACTGTTACATCAGGACCTCACACTGTTACATCAGGACCTCACACTGTTACATCAGGACCTCACACTGTTACATCATCAATTTCCCCATTGTGGAGAAAATAAAGCTTTATCTTATGGAATCTCTGTGGTTCCCATGGAAACCGTTCAGTTCTGATTTAAATTCAGCTTTTACCATGAGCAGCACAGCTCCCACTGACCCCACGCTGACCCCACAGCTCCCACTGACCCCACACTGACCCCACAGCTCCCACTGACCCCACACTGACCCCACAGGTCCGACTAACCAGCGCGTTTAGTTCATGAGCAGGTGCTTAAACCCAGCTGCTGCGGGCCCCTGTGTCACGGGGCCCCGGGGCCTCTGTCTGCGCCTCGCGGTGTGGTCATGATTCAGTTTGTGGACGTGAGCGCAGGGACAGACCGGACAAACCGAGAGGCGCTTACGCTGCGGCGGGCTCCTGTGGGGGGTCCCGTGGGGGGTGCCGCGGGGGGTCCCGGGGCTCCTGGGGCTCCTGTGGGGGCTCCTGGGGGGGCTCCTGTAGGGGCTCCTGTGGGGGCTCCTGTGGGGGCTCCTGGGGGCGCGGCGCTCTGGACATGTCTCATTCTTTACGCGCTCACAGCTTAAGGCGTGAGTCTGTGCAGAGGTTTGTCTCTGTTAGCTTTGAGGCTAAAGCTAATCACACAGGGGTCCTCATCCCGGGGTCACAGGTGTCCTCACAGCTGCCTGTTCAAAACCACAGCTCCGCTCAAGTCCAGTTTGTCAGGACAGGAGGACGGGAGGAGACAAGGGACAAGAGACAAGAGACAGGAGGAGACAGAGTGGGACATGTCTTCATTTAACAGAAGAGTGTGATCCATAGACTGAATTACGATGCTAATGCTAACAATGCTAATGCTAACGATGCACACCCACAACCCGGAAGTCACGTGCTCTATCCAAAACCACAACATCCGGTCCTCGGCCTGCGCCACAGACACAGACAAATCTCTGCGCCCGGGACAACTGTCCCAGCCCGCACCACTGTCCCAGGAGGGACAGAGACACTGAGACATGGTCCAGAGGACGCGGGAGGAGGACACGGAGCTGCGGAGGACAAAGGAGCGCAGCTTCAGCTCGGAGTAAGGCCGCAGGATGGCGCTCTGAACACGGCCCCTGTGCCAGAGCGCCGGGAGGGTCCGGGGCCCCTGTGCGGCCCAGACTCAGGGCCCAAACTCAAGGCCCAGACCGAGGGCCCAGACTGAGGGCCCAAACTCAAGGCCCAGACTGAGGGCCCAGATTCAGGTTTATTTAAAGTGACACGTTTCACCTTCAAAACTGTAAAACTCAGATTTATTCTTTATGTGAAGAGTCTGTGTCTGAGCTACAGGCCTCTGTGTTTATGTAACATGTGTCATACATGTGTCATACGTGTGTCATACATGTGTGTCCTGTGCACAGGTGAAGGAGAAGCAGGAGGTCCCGGGGAGGTGGAGGAGCAGCAGGAGGTCCCGGGGAGGTGGAGGAGCAGCAGGAGGTCCCGGGGAGGTGGAGGAGCACATGAAATGATGGACCAGGAGCAGCGAGAGCACAGAGGTACAGCTCAGGACACATTCTACAGACGTTTAAGGTTCGACAGTGGCTCAGTGGTTGAGCGTTGGGTCGGAGGATCGAGTCCAGCTCGGACCAAGTTCTGTCGTTGTGTCCTTAGGCAAGACACTTCACCCACATTGCCTAGTATGAAGTGGTGTGTGTGTGAATGATCAGTGGTGGTCGGAGGGGCCGATGGCACAAACTGGCAGCCTCGCTTCCGTCAGTCTACCCCAGGGCAGCTGTGGCTACAATAGTAGTTTACCATCACCAAGTGTGGAGTGAATAATAATGACTCAGTGTAGAGCTTTGAGAGGCTTTGATAAAGAGCATTACAAGTGTAAGGCATTATTATTATTATTATTAAACTCCTGATATTCTGAGGTTTAATCCTGTTCTGATGTTTCCTCGTCAAACACAGAGTCGTGTTCGTTTCATTCACATGTTTGAGTCACACTTTATTATTACTCTGTAACATCTCCAAAAGAACTTTTTCCGAATGATCATATTTTAAATATTTGCTGATTTTCTCATGTTTTATTTACATAATTTAGATGTGGTGAATTTTGCTTCAGTTTAATAAAAGTAGTTCCAGATATAACAAGGCGCACTTAAAAATCCTTATAATACGTAAAAATGTAAAATAATGTTCCACACACAGCAGTTTCAGACACAGAGCCATGTTAGCCTCTTCAGTCTGTTTAAACCACATTAGCTGCAGCGTTAGCCTCCTCAGTCTGTGTTTAAGTCACATTAGCTGCAGCGTTAGCCTCCTCAGTCTGTGTTTAAGCCACATTAGCTGCAGCGTTAGCCTCCTCAGTCTGTGTTTAAGCCACATTAGCTGCAGCGTTAGCCTCCTCAGTCTGTGTTTAAGTCACATTAGCTGCAGCGTTAGCCTCCTCAGTCTGTGTTTAAGTCACATTAGCTGCAGCGTTAGCCTCCTCAGTCTGTGTTTAAGTCACATTAGCTGCAGCGTTAGCCTCCTCAGTCTGTGTTTAAGTCACATTAGCTGCACTCCATGTCATTGTTTTGCCGACTGTGTCCAAACGTCCGTCCCTTAAACATGAAGCCTCTGGTTGTTGTGTTTTGAGTCACATTGTTATGTAATTCTCTACTCCTCCTACAGGTGCCCAGCTTCCACACAAACCTCAAAAGGAACCAAGGAACCGAACTGTGGCTGAAGACAAGAACCCAGAGGAGCCGAACGGCCCTAATGGAGAAGCGGGCTGCAGCTCAGGTCCACTCACACACTTCCACTCGGACACTGAGGAGCAGCTCGAGGAGCAGCCCGAGGAGCAGAGGGGGGACTGGCCTCTGCACTGGGACCACCACACGTCCCCCAGAGTCCGCCCGGGTCCGGGCTCCTCGGAGGCGGGAGGCAAGGAAAAAACATTCAGGTGCTCAGAGTGTGGGAAAAGGTTTCGCTTTAACTCAGCTTTAAAGAAGCACGTTCTGGTGCACACCGGAGAGAAGCCGCACAAATGCTCCGAGTGCGGGAAAGCTTTCCAGTTCATCTCCGACTTAAGGAAGCACATCCTGATCCACTCGGGACAGAGACCTTACAGGTGTACAGTTTGTGATAAAGGTTTTGTGGACGTGAGTAACTTCAGGAGACACGAGAGGATTCACACGGGAGAGAAACCTTTCAGCTGTCCATTCTGTGACAAAGAGTTCACAGACAAAGGCAACGTGAAGAAGCACATGAGAGTTCACACGGGAGAGAAACCTTTCAGGTGTCCAGTCTGTGACAAACAGTTTTCATTTCTGGCCTCGTATAAAAGACACGTGAGAATTCACAAGACGGGAGCAGAGGGGAAAGTGGCGCCAACGACCTCTGTGTGACCTGAGTGTGACCTCTGTGTGACCCCTGACACAGGTCACGTGGGCCACTGTTTTGGACATTTGATTTAGTTTTTTTCTTTTGTTCTGAAAAGAGCTTTAAAGGTTCTGTATCACACAAACTGACTCTGAGCTTTAATCCATGTTCTAACACTGTCTCCTCAAACACAGACCTGGAGTCGTGTTTGTTTCAGTCACATGTTTGAGTTACACTTTATTCCATTCTGTCTGTTAGTTAAGTGAACAGCTCCTTTTACCTTTAGTTCAGTCGAGATAAGTGACTCCAGGTCTGAAATGATCCAGATGATTCTAGTGAAGGTGGAGTTTAAAAACACAGTGGAGCACTTCCTGTATCACCACATGATGACATCACAAGGTGGAACAGAGAGTTTTTAGTTTGAGAGAAGAACTCAGTGTAAATCTGCAGGTTTGTGTGTTAAACATGTGAATGAAACACGACTCCAGGTCTGAGACGAGGAGACGTTGGATCAGATCAGAAAATGTCGACTGGACCAAACGTGTGACGTGGTTTTGGTTTGAATGTCACAGAATTTCCCAGTAACTTTGACATTTTAATAAAAGAATAAAATAAACTGCACTTTTTATTTAACTGTGTTTCTTTGCAGCATAATCTTTTATTTCTGCCTTTTATATTTTCTGTATGAAATGTAAACAAAGGAAAAACATTGAAAGAGAAAGTGACACAGCTGCACTGAGCCTCCCAAAAGCACAAAACTCTACTGACGACCCATAAATGCATCACGGGACAGGCTCCACTATATCTGTAAGACTTGATCACAGTACAATCGTCTGACTGCCTCAGATCCACAGGCAGCTCCTCCAGGTCCCCCCCACCAGGCTCCGGGCTCTGGGGGACCGAGCGTCTCAGCGGCACCGCGACTGTGGAGCTGCTCCCAGAGTCTGGACCATTTTAAAGCAAATTTAAAGACATTTTATTTAGAAAGGCCTATAGCTGATGTTTTTAGCTTTTTATCAATTTGTGTTTTAATGTTCTTTTTATTGTAGCACTCTGAGATTTTGTTTTAATGAAGAGTGAATTATAAATAAAATGTATTATTATTAAAATCACAAAATCACTTTAACTCTCAGGGTTTGGAGGATTTACAGTATTTGATGTGTTTGGGGTATTTGGGCTTTAGATCCATATATAGAATCATATATACATTATATATAGATTATATATAGATTATATATAGATTATATATAGATTATATGTAGATCTTATACGGATCATGCTCCAGTGCTGCCCCCTGGCGGCCGCAGCTCTCACAGGGCTGGAGTTTTAAACAGGCACGAGCCAGGCCCGCCCTTCAGGACCCCTGTGATTAGCACTCAGGCTAACACAGGCTAACAGTGCCAAACAGTGAAGAGGAGCCACTGAACATGGAACAAGTGAAACTGGAGGAGGAAGAGGAGCACAGAGGAGGAGCAGAGGAGCAGGAGGAGCACAGAGGAGGAGCAGAGGAGCCCCGGGACCCCGCGGAGGAGCACAGGTCGGTGCCGGGCTCCGGGAGGGGGTCTGGGTGCAGTCAGAGCCTGTGGGCCCAGAGTAAAGAGCTTCTCCACCCGGTTAAACCCGGTTAAACCCGGTTAAACCCGGTTAAACTCGGTTAAACCCGGTTAAACCCGGGGCAGGGTCACGGAGTCTGAGGCGTTAAAAACACGTTTAAAGTTGCACTGTGTCACTTTTGTGCGGTGTGCTCCTGGAATGTTCCAGTTTTTCCTCATGTGCATCTCTTGAATCACAAATAATGCTGAGTGGGCTCACCTCTCCACAGATCTGACCTGTCAGTTGACCTCACAGCATCACCTGCTTGTCTCCATGGAGATGGTCCCATGAGACAGAGCAGCACAAACAGTTCTGAGGGTGTCTGTCCCATAATGTCCCGCCTGAGGAAGTGTCCCGCCTGAGGAAGTGTCCCGCTCCACTGATGTGACTCTGTCCCGCACAGAGGGGCGGCCGCTCCACAGATGTGACTCTCTGTCCCGCACAGAGGGGCGGCCGCTCCACAGATGTGACTCTGTGTGTGCTGGTGTTAAGATGCAGATTTGGTCAGTCCTCTGTGCTCTCCCCTCCAGTGATCAGACCAGTGACGAGGTCGTCAGCCAATCGGAACGCAGCTTCTACAAAGTGTGATTCTTTCGATTCTTTTGAGGTGAATTTAGTCGTAAAGACTCGTTTAAACTGAGTGAGGTTTACGTCCAAAGGCCTCGTCATAAACCGGAGTTCAGACTCTGATGAGTTTTCTGTTGATCAAACTGCAGCTGACGTCATCAGATTCCCTTGAGGTGTGATGCTAACTGTAGGCACTGCTCTGTCAGTCAATTTACACTTTAATCAGAGTTTTATTTAAACCCAATCTGAACATAAAGAGCTGATTTATCTGACCCACAACAGGTGATTTGTGCTGTTAAACAAGCCCCACAAATGATATTATAGCCACAAGCTAGCTAGCATTAGCATTAGCATTAGCATTAGCCAACAGTTTTTCAGAGAGTCTCTCACCTTTTTGTTGTAAATTAAACTCTTAAACAGAACCATGAGCTCAGACTTACCACAGACTCTGACTGTGCTTCACGTGTGACGTCGCTGCAGAATATATGTAGATTGATTTAGACTTTACTGTGAAATCTTCCAAAGATAAATTTACAGATGTTGAACCTGATCTTTTCTATCAGAGCCAAGATCTCACTGTTACATCACAGATGTACATGATGATGTCATCTGAAACCCCGACTCCACCACTCGACTTATTCCCCACTGACGAAACGTTTAATACATGAAAATTATCAGATCCTGTTTTCTGTTTGTGCCCAGTGAAAGTCCGGAGGAGCCGGAGGAGCCGGAGGAGCCGGAGGAGCCGGAGTTGTGCTTCAAACCAGAGCCCAGAGACTTCTCTTTTCACCTGGTCAACGTCAAAACCGAAGATGAAGACAAGTCCTCTGTGCTTCACCAAAGACCAACTGAGGAGAACAGAGAGGAAACCAACGGAGAGGAGTGTGGAGCAGACCAGAGACCATACAGCTGTGCAGACCAAACACCATACAGCTGTTCAGACAGTGAGGAGCACAGGGAGGACTGGGCTCTGCAGTGGGAGCACACAGCCACAGGAGCAGACCTTGATCTGGACTTCTCTGTGGGAGCGAAGGGGAAACCATGCAGGTGTTCGTGGTGTGGGATGGGCTTCGGGCGTTCGGCGGACTTAAAGCGACACGTGTTGATTCACACAGGTCAGAGACCATTCAGGTGTTCAATTTGTGACCAAAGTTTCAGACTCAAAAACATCTTAAAGACTCACATGAGAGTGCACACTGGGGAGAAACCTTTCGTCTGTTCTGTTTGTGATAAGGCTTTTGCGTACAAACAGAGCTTAGAGAAACACAAGTGCGCCGACCCCTCTGCGGCCGAGGAGAGGGAGGCTGCGAGACCATACAGCTGTTCAGAATGTGGGAAGAGGTTTTCGCGCTCTTCAAACTTAAAAACGCACATGTTTGTTCACACAGAGGAGCGGCCTCAGAAGTGTCCCGTTTGTGAGAGTGCGTTCAAACAGAAGTCCAGTCTGGACAGACACCTCCGAGTGCGCCACAACCTCTGTCCAAGTCCCGCCAAAAGCTGCCAGAACCAGAAACCAGGTGGAGACGGGGCGCCGGACCGGTCAGAATCTGCTCGGGCTCATGCGAGGAGCCTGAAGAAACACCAGTGCCCAGAGTGTGGAAAAGGCTTCGCTCGGAAATATGTTCTACGAAGTCACATGCTGCTGCACTCTGAGGACACGTACACCTGCTCCGTGTGTGAACGGCGCTTTAAAAGTAAAAAGTCTTTAGCGGAACATTTCAAGAGTCACCGTGACGACAAACCTACCACCTGCGCGATCTGCTCCAAGACCTTCGCCAGAAACAGCCTCTTAAACAAGCACCTAAAGAACCACTGGGAGGAGAAACCATTCAGCTGTTCAGAGTGTAACAAAGGCTTTCTGTTTGAGAGCCAGTACAAGAGACACATGATGATCCACACGGGCGAGAAACCTTTCAGCTGTCCTTTCTGTGAGAAAGGCTTCGCGGACAAGAGCACACTTAAGGAGCACATCGAGCTCCACACAGGAGACAAACGCTTCGTGTGCGCCGTGTGCAGCAAAGGCTACACTCAGCACACCAACCTCAGGAAGCACATGATGAAGCACACGGGACAAAAACCCTACGCCTGCCCCACCTGCGGGAAGAGATTCGCCGAGAAGAGTTACATCAGCGTTCACATGGCGACGCACTCCAGCGACAAACCCTTCAAATGTCCCTTCTGCGAGAAGGGATTCACTCAGAGCGGAGCGTTAAAGAAACATCTGGCTATTCACACCGGGGACAAACCTTTCAGCTGTTCAGTTTGTAAGAAAGCCTTTGCCACAGAGGATCGACTCAGGAGACATGCTCTGAGCCACGAAGGACAGAGGACAGTCAGGGCTGTCGAGACAGGGGACAGGCCATAGACGGTATATACAAATGGACATCGCTAACCCGCTAGCCGCCGCGTCCTACGTGAAAACTGTGTCTCTCTCTGTCCCTGCTGCTTCAGACTCATGTTGGTCTTAAATGTTCGTATTAACCCTCTACATGATCCTGGGGTTTTTATTTCACGTCTGTGTCTGTAAATCAACATATGAACATTAATAACAGACACATCAGGTCCTTCTGTCCCCGACGTCGCTCCTGTTAGCGTTAGCAACAGGTTTGATTGACAGCGATGCTAAGCGCTCGCTCTCTGTTAAACCAGTGGTGTGGGGGGAAAGGGGCGTTACCTTCCACAGCCTCGCTCCTGATTGGCTCTTTGGTTGCTATGATACTCCAAATCTGGAATATCCTGCTCGAGCTTCATCTGGAGCTGAAGCTGTGGTGACGTCTCAGCCTCAGTCTGTGGACAGACGGGGGACAGACATTTTCACTTTTATGACTGAAGTGTTTCAAATGTGACTGAAATATTTTAATATTTTGTATTAAACTTCAAACTGAGGTAAAAGTCAGTTCTCATTATTTGTGAATTCTCAAGAGTCAATGTTCCATAATCCAGGGCCTTTAAACTGCCACATGTGTCACTGGGTTTAAGGCCAAAGTTGCAGAGGAGGGGCTGGGCAGAGTATAAGTGTGATTACTGTTTGAGAAAATGTTTTTGAATCCAAACAAACCCTCAGAGTTTCCACATAAAGGGTTCGGGAGGGAGTTTGGGGTCGGCCGGTTTTTACTTTAGCCACAGACGTTTCAGTCAAGTCACAAGATTGTAAAATGTTTTTTTTTTTCCATTAGTAAATCCCCCTCCTCACCTGGCCCCTCCCCCCACATAGCCCCTCCCCCCTCACCTGGCCCCTCCCCCCCTGCCCCCACAGGGCCCCTCCCTCCTCACCTGATTGGCCCTGAGTTTTTTTTATAGAATTTTTTTGAAAAGTCTATGAAAAAATGAATGAAAATGAGAAATGTTCCTCCAGACCAGGGGAGGCGCTGACGAGCTCCATAACTGTTATGAAGCACTTTGAAGTTTTGAGGCTTTGGATTTGTCATAAAGAGTACTACTTTTTCTTTTAAAATGCCCCGACCATAAACACGTGAGATTGTCAAACACTTTGAGTCTCGACGGTGGAAAAGCTCCGTATAAAAATGTGACCTTTTTATTTTTGAAATGATTTTAGTGAAAAGAACATGAACTTTGAGCCTCAGAATGTCCTGTAACTATTATCTCAGGAAAAGCACGGTGCCATTTCCTGTATGTATCTGGAAGTAGAAAACCACCTGAACATTAATAACAGACAAATCAGGAGCCCTCGTTCCCCAACGTCGCTCCCACTAGCAACAGGTTTGATTGACAAGTTCACATTCTCCGCTAAACCAGCGGTGCGACGAAAAAGGGGCGTTACCTTCAACATCCTCGCTCCTGATTGGCTCTTTGGTTGCTTTGATACTCACAATTGGAATTCCAAATATGCAACTGGGCTCTAGAGTAACACCTAATTAACTCCAGAGTGACTCCAGAGTGACTCCAGAGTAACTCCAGAGTGACTCCAGAGTAACTCCAGAGTGACTCCAGAGTAACACCAGAGTGACTCCAGAGTGACTCCAGATTAACTCCAGAGTGACTCCAGATTAACTCCAGAGTGACTCCAGAGTGACTCCAGATTAACTCCAGAGTGACTCCAGAGTGACTCCAGAGTAACTCCAGAGTGACTCCAGAGTGACTCCAGAGTAACTCCAGAGTATCTCCAGAGTATCTCCAGAGTGACTCCAGAGTGACTCCAGAGTAACTCCAGAGTGACTCCAGAGTAACTCCAGAGTATCTCCAGAGTGACTCCAGAGTATCTCCAGAGTGACTCCAGAGTATCTCCAGAGTGACTCCAGAGTACCTCCAGAGTATCTCCAGAGTATCTCCAGAGTGACTCCAGAGTGACTCCAGAGTAACACCAGAGTGACTCCAGAGTGACTCCAGAGTAACTCCAGAGTAACTCCAGAGTGACTCCAGAGTACCTCCAGAGTGACTCCAGAGTAACACCAGAGTGACTCCAGAGTGACTCCAGAGTATCTCCAGAGTATCTCCAGTGACTCCAGAGTATCTCCAGAGTGACTCCAGAGTGACTCCAGAGTATCTCCAGAGTGACTCCAGAGTACCTCCAGAGTATCTCCAGAGTGACTCCAGAGTGACTCCAGAGTAACACCAGAGTGACTCCAGAGTGACTCCAGAGTAACTCCAGAGTGACTCCAGAGTGACTCCAGAGTGACTCCAGATTAACTCCAGAGTGACTCCAGAGTGACTCCAGATTAACTCGAGTGACTCCAGAGTGACTCCAGAGTAACTCCAGAGTGACTCCAGAGTGACTCCAGAGTAACACCAGAGTGACTCCAGAGTAACTCCAGAGTGACTCCAGAGTAACTCCAGAGTGACTCCAGAGTGACTCCAGATTAACTCCAGAGTGACTCCAGAGTGACTCCAGATTAACTCGAGTGACTCCAGAGTGACTCCAGAGTAACTCCAGAGTGACTCCAGAGTGACTCCAGAGTGACTCCAGAGTGACTCCAGAGTAACTCCAGAGTGACTCCAGAGTAACTCCAGAACTCCAGAGTGACTCCAGAGTGACTCCAGAGTAACTACCAGAGTATCTCCAGAGTAACTCCAGAGTATCTCCAGAGTGACTCCAGAGTGACTCCAGAGTATCTCCAGAGTACCTCCAGAGTATCTGACAGAGAGTGACTCCAGAGTATCTCCAGAGTGACTCCAGAGTGACTCCAGAGTATCTCCAGAGTGACTCCAGAGTACCTCCAGAGTACCTCCAGAGTATCAGAGTGACCCAGAGTGACTCCAGAGTGACTCCAGAGTGACTCCAGAGTGACTCCAGAGTGACTCCAGAGTAACTCCAGAGTGACTCCAGAGTGACTCCAGAGTATCTCCAGAGTATCTCCAGAGTATCTCCAGAGTGACTCCAGAGTATCTCCAGAGTGACTCCAGAGTGACTCCAGAGTGACTCCAGAGTGACTCCAGAGTAACTCCAGACTCCACCAAGTCTCCAGAGTGAGTGACTCCAGAGTGACTCTCAGAGTGACTCCAGAGTATCCAGAGACCAGAGTATCTCCAGAGTATCTCCAGAGTATCTCCAGATTATCTGTGACTCCAGAGTGACTCCAGAGTATCTCCAGAGTGACTCCAGAGTGACTCCAGAGTAACTCCAGAGTACCTCCAGAGTGACTCCAGAGTAACACCAGAGTGACTCCAGAGTGACTCCAGAGTATCTCCAGAGTGCCTCCAGAGTGACTCCAGAGTACCTCCTTGCCTCGATGAGCTGCATGAGCAGATCAGACTCCGTCTCGAGCTCAGGTTCCATTAATGATCCAGTGGAGTCTGGCACAACAACAGTAACAGCTGAAAGAACTGAACCAGTGACCGTCTGGTGACCCTGCACAGGGCCTGGTGCTGCACACAAAGAAAACACTTTGATTCTAAATAATGATCAACTTTTATTTCCACGAGACACAAAAATCAGCACCATTTTTTACACAAAATCATCTAAACATTTTACTAAAAACAACAACTAAATATTTGCATATTTCATCAGTGTTTGAGGATTTAGAGAAACGAGCTGAACCGAACCAGGTTTAACTGAACCAGGTTTAACCGAACCTGGTTTAACCAAACCTGGTTTAACTGAACCAGGTTTAATCGAACCAGGTTTAACCGAAACAGGTTTAACTGAACCAGGTTTAACTGAACCTGGTTTAACTGAACCTGGTTTAACCGAACCTGGTTTAACCGAACCAGGTTTAACCGAACCAGGTTTAACCGAACCTGGTTTAACCGAACCTGTTTTAACCGAACCAGGTTTAACCGAACCAGGTTTAACCGAAACAGGTTTAACCGAACCAGGTTTAACCGAACCTGGTTTAACCGAACCAGGTTAACCGAACCAGGTTTAACCGAACCTGGTTTAACCGAACCTGTTTTTAACCGAACCGAACCAGGTTTAACCGAACCAGGTTTAACCGAAACAGGTTTAACCGAACCAGGTTTAACTGAACCTGGTTTAACTGAACCTGGTTTAACTGAACCAGGTTTAACAGAACCTGGTTTAACCAAACCTGGTTTAACCGAACCTGGTTTAACCGAACCTGGTTTAACTGAACCTGGTTTAACCGAACCAGGTTTAACCGAACCAGGTTTAACCGAACCTGGTTTAACCGAACCTGTTTTAACCGAACCAGGTTTAACCGAACCAGGTTTAACCGAAACAGGTTTAACCGAACCAGGTTTAACTGAACCTGGTTTAACCGAACCAGGTTTAACCGAACCAGGTTTAACCGAACCTGGTTTAACCGAACCTGTTTTAACCGAACCAGGTTTAACCGAACCAGGTTTAACCGAAACAGGTTTAACCGAACCAGGTTTAACCGAACCTGGTTTAACTGAACCTGGTTTAACTGAACCAGGTTTAACAGAACCTGGTTTAACCGAACCTGGTTTAACCGAACCTGGTTTAACCGAACCTGGTTTAACTGAACCTGGTTTAACTGAACCTGGTTTAACTGAACCTGGTTTAACCGGCTGTGCTCTTCTCATTGTTTTTTTTTTGTGCTTTAAAGTTTGGTCCTGTTTTTGTTTGTTTTTCCTTGAGTTCTGTCTTGGGTTTGTCCCGGTCTAGTCCCGGTTTAGTCCCGGTTTAGTCCCGGTCTAGTCCCGGTTTAGTCCCGGTCTAGTCCCGGTTTAGTCCCGGTTTAGTCACGGTTTAGTCCCCGGTTAGTCACGGTTTAGTCACGGTTTAGTCCCGGTTTAGTCCCGGTTTAGTCCCGGTCTAGTCCCGGTTTAGTCCCGGTTTAGTCCCGGTCTAGTCCCGGTCTAGTCCCGGTCTAGTCCCGGTCTAGTCCCGGTTTAGTCACGGTTAGTCCGGTTTAGTCCCGGGTTTAGTCCCGGTTTAGTCCCGGTCTAGTCCGGTTTAGTCCCGGTTTAGTCCCGTTTTTAGTCCCGGTTTAGTCCCGGTTTAGTCCCGGTTTAGTCCCGGTTTAGTCCCGGTTTAGTCACGGTTTAGTCCCGGTTTAGTCCCGGTTTAGTCCCGGTTTAGTCACGGTTTAGTCCCGGTTTAGTCCCGGTTTAGTCCCGGTCTAGTCCCGGTCTAGTCCCGGTCTAGTCCTCCTTTGGTTCACTTTAGATCAGTGTTATTTAGTGAAGCATCAGTCTGATATTTGCTTTCAACTGTGGATTCAGTCGAAAAACTGATGAAGACTGTCCCCGTCTGTCCCGGTTGGACATAAACTGATGAAGACTGTCCCCGTCTGTCCTGGTTGGACATAAACTGATGAAGACTGTCCTCGTCTGTCCTGGTTGGACATAAACTGATGAAGACTGTCCCCGTCTGTCCTGGTTGGACATAAACTGATGAAGACTGTCCCCGTCTGTCCTGGTTGGACATAAACTGATGAAGACTGTCCTCGTCGTTGTCTAGAAAGTCTCAGAATCATTTTAATTTAAACAAACTTTCATTTGTTTCATTTGTTTCATTTGTTGGACATCGGAGCTGAAAAAGCTGGAGAGAAAAGTCGAGTAGAAACATTTAACAGACCAGGACTGGACCTGGACTGGACCTGGACTGGACCGGGACTGGACCTGGACTGGAGCAGGACTGAACTGGGACTGGACCTGGACTGGACCTGGACTGGACCTGGACTGGACTGGACCGGACCGGACTGAACTGGACTGACCTGGACTGGACTGGACCTGGACTGGACCTGGACTGGACCTGGACTGGACCGGGACTGGACCTGGACTGGACCTGGACTGGAGCAGGACTGGAGCAGGACTGGACCTGGACTGGACGTGGACTGGACCTGGACTGGACCTGTACTGGGACTGGACTGGACCTGGACTGGACCTGGACTGGACCTGTACTGGACCTGTACTGGACCTGGACCTGGACTGGAGCAGGAGGTGGACACTTGATCGTCGGGAGCCGCTCACAGACACCTCCACAGCATCACACTGAAAAGGTCAAGAGGTATCGCTCAGTATCGATCTGTGTCAGTATCGGTCAGTGTCAGTATTGATCTGGGTCAGTATCGGTCAGTGTCAGTATCGGCCAGTGTCAGTATCGATCTGTGTCAGTATCGGTCAGTGTCAGTATTGATCTGGGTCAGTATCGGTCAGTGTCAGTATCGGCCAGTGTCAGTATCGATCTGTGTCAGTATCGGTCAGTGTCAGTATCGGTCAGTGTCAGTATCGATCCGTGTCAGTATCGATACTTGGGGTCAAACTCACGTTCTGTCTGTGGCTCCGGCGCTCACCACAAACCTGTCGTCACACGAGAACCTCACACAGCTCACGCTCCCCGAGTGACCTCCAAAACCCCGAGAAGAACCCTGAGGGAGGAGCAGAGAGGAGGAGTGTCAGAGGAGGAGAGAGGAGGAGTGTCAGAGGAGGAGGAGAGGACAGAGGAGCAGAGAGGAGGAGTGTCAGAGGAGGAGAGAGGAGGAGTGTCAGAGGAGCAGAGAGGAGGAGTGTCAGAGGAGGAGAGAGGAGGAGTGTCAGAGGAGCAGAGTCAGAGGAGCAGAGTCAGAGGAGTAGAGTCAGAGGAGGAGAGAGGAGGAGTGTCAGAGGAGCAGAGACAGGAGCAGAGACAGAGGAGTGTCAGAGGAGCAGAGAGGAGGAGTGTCAGAGGAGGAGAGAGGAGCAGAGTCAGAGGAGCAGAGTCAGAGGAGCAGAGAGGAGGAGTGTCAGAGGAGCAGAGACAGAGGAGCAGAGTCAGAGGAGCAGAGTCAGAGGAGCAGAATCAGAGGAGCAGAGTCAGAGGAGCAGAGTCAGAGGAGCAGAGACAGAGGAGCAGAGTCAGAGGAGCAGAGACAGAGGAGCAGAGTCAGAGGAGCAGAGTCAGAGGAGCAGAGACAGAGGAGCAGAGTCAGAGGAGCAGAGTCAGAGGAGCAGAGACAGAGGAGCAGAGTCAGAGGAGCAGAGAGGAGGAGTGTCAGAGGAGCAGAGACAGAGGAGCAGAGTCAGAGGAGCAGAGAGGAGGAGTGTCAGAGGAGCAGAGACAGAGGAGCAGAGTCAGAGGAGCAGAGTCAGAGGAGCAGAATCAGAGGAGCAGAACCAGAGGAGCAGAGTCAGAGGAGCAGAGTCAGAGGAGGAGTGTCAGAGGAGCAGAGACAGAGGAGCAGAGTCAGAGGAGGAGCAGTCACCTGTTGCGGGGGGAAGCTGAACAGCTGTATGAGTCCTCGGTCGTCTCCCGTCACCACAGAGAGTCCGGAGTGAGACGCACTCAGGGTCGTGACCTCTGTGACCTCTGGGGCTCGAGGCCACGCCCCCTGCACCTCCTCCCCGATGACGCTGCGGAAACACGGAAACGGACGGAGTCACATGGTCCGTCTCTGTTCTGTGATTGGTCGGTTTGTCTCACCTGGTCCAGCTCGCCCAGGTGACCCTCTCACTGTGAGGCACCTGTTTCCCACTCGGCACCTCCACGACGTGACGACAGAGGGCGCTAGTGCACACCTGGAGACACGCAGAGATCAGGACTAGACCAGGACTGAACCAGGACTAAACCAGGACTAAACCAGGACTAAACCAGGACTAAACCAGGACTAAACCAGGACTGAACCAGGACTAAACCAGGACTAAACCAGGACTAAACCAGGACTAAACCAGGACTAAACCAGGACTAAACCAGGACTGAACCAGGACTAAACCAGGACTAAACCAGGACTAAACCAGGACTAAACCAGGACTGAACCAGGACTAAACCAGGACTAAAACAGGACTAAACCAGGACTGAACCAGGACTGAACCAGGACTGAACCAGGACTGAACCAGGACTGAACCAGGACTAAACCAGGACTGAACCAGGACTAAACCAGGACTGAACCAGGACTAAACCAGGACTGAACCAGGACTGAACCAGGACTAAACCCAGGGACTAAAAACAGGACTAAAACAGGACTAAACCAGGACTGAACCAGGACTGAACCAGGACTGAACCAGGACTGAACCAGGACTAAACCAGGACTGAACCAGGACTGAACCAGGACTAAACCAGGACTAAAACAGGACTAAAACAGGACTAAACCAGGACTGAACCAGGACTGAACCAGGACTGAACCAGGACTAAACCAGGACTAAACCAGGACTGAACCAGGACTAAACCAGGACTAAACCAGGACTGAACCAGGACTGAACCAGGACTGAACCAGGACTGAACCAGGACTAGACCAGGACTGAACCAGGACTAGACCAGGACTAGACCAGGACTGAACCAGGACTGAACCAGGACTAAACCAGGACTGAACCAGGACTGAACCAGGACTGAACCAGGACTAGACCAGGACTGAACCAGGACTAAACCAGGACTAAACCAGGACTGAACCAGGACTAAACCAGGACTGAACCAGGACTGAACCAGGACTGAACCAGGACTGAACCAGGACTAGACCAGGACTGAACCAGGACTAGACCAGGACTAGACCAGGACTGAACCAGGACTGAACCAGGACTAAACCAGGACTAGACCAGGACTAAACCAGGACTAAACCAGGACTAAACCAGGACTAACCAGGACTAGACCAGGACTAGACCAGGACTGACCAGGACTAGACCAGGACTAAACCAGGACTGAACCAGGACTGAACCAGGACTAAAACCAGGACTAAACCAGGACTAAAACAGGACTAAAACAGGACTAAACCAGGACTAGACCAGGACTAGACCAGGACTGAACCAGGACTAAACCAGGACTAGACCAGGACTAGACCAGGACTAAACCAGGACTAAACCAGGACTGAACCAGGACTAAACCAGGACTAAAACAGGACTGAACCAGGACTGAACCAGGACTAAACCAGGACTAAACCAGGACTAAACCAGGACTAAACTAAACAGGACTGAACCAGGACTAAACCAGGACTAAACCAGACTGAACCAGGACTGAACCAGGACTGAACCAGGACTAAACCAGGACTAAACCAGGACTAAACCAGGACTGAACCAGACTAAACCAGGACTAAACCAGGACTAAAACAGGACTGAACCAGGACTAAACCAGACTAAACCAGGACTAAACCAGGACTGAACCAGGACTGAACCAGGACTAAACCAGGACTGAACCAGGACTAAAACAGGACTGAACCGGGACTAAACCGGGACTAAACCGGGACTAAACCGGGACTGAACCGGGACTGAACCGGGACTGAACCGGGACTAAACCAGGACTGAACCAGGACTAAACCAGGACTAGACCAGGACTGAACCAGGACTAACCAGGACTGAAACCAGGACTAAACCGGGACTAACCGGGACTAAACCAGGACTAAACCAGGACTAAAACCAGGGACTAAACCAGGACTAAACCAGGACTAAACCAGGGACTAAACCAGGACTAAACCAGGACTAAACCAGGACTAAACTGGGACTAAACCAGGGACTAAACCAGGACTAAACCAGGACTAACCAGGACTAACCCAGGACTAGACCGGGACTAAACCAGGACTAAACCAGGACTAAACCAGGACTAAACCAGGACTAGACCAGGACTAAGCCAGGACTAAACCAGGTCTTGTGCCGAGTACCTGTATGAATCTGGAATCCGCGGAGAAGTCCATGGTCTTCACGGGTCCAGGCAGGTCTTTGCAGAACCCGACCCGGTTCAGACCAGGACCCAGACTCAGGTCGTAGAAGTCCACCAGAGAGTCCAGGAACCCCACCGCCAAAAACCTCCCGTCCGGACTGAACCTAGACCAAAGACCAGAGATCAGACCGAGGACCAGAGACCTCAGCGAGGCCACGGTCTGGTCCTCAGGCCCCGGTCCTCACCTGAGCGCCTGAATGGCTCCGTTGCGGTCCCGTTTGCTGCCCCACAGGAGCAGGTTGTGTGTGGTCAGGACCAGGACTTCTCCGTGGTCCAGGCCGATGGCGAGAAGGTCTCCACTGAAACTGAAGCTGCAGCACAAAGCCACACGACCGACGTTCACACAGCTCAACAGCTTCTGCAACACGACACGGATCAACTGACCAACACTGACCATAACTGACCCCCACACTGACCAGGACTAAACCAGGACTAAACCAGGACTAAACCAGGACTAAACCAGGACTGAACCAGGACGAAACCAGGACTAAACCAGGTCTAAACCAGGACTAACCAGGTGTAAACCAGGTCTAAACCACTAAACCACTAAACCAGGTCTAAACCAGGACTAAACCAGGACTAAACCAGGTCTAAACCAGGACTAAACCAGGTCTGAACCAGGACTAAACCAGGACTAAACCAGGACTAAACCAGGTCTAAACCAGGTCTAAACCAGGTGTAAACCAGGTCTAAACCAGGTCTAAACCAGGTCTAAACCAGGTCTAAACCAGGACTAAACCAGGGACTAAACCAGGACTAAACCAGGTCTAAACCAGGTCTAAACCGGGTCTAAACCAGGACTAAACCAGGTCTAAACCAGGTCTAAACCGGGTCTAAACCAGGACTAAACCAGGACTAAACCAGGACTAAACCAGGACTAAACCAGGTCTAAACCAGGTCTAAACCAGGACTAAACCAGGACTAAACCAGGACTAAACCAGGACTGAACCAGGACTAAACCAGGTCTAAACCAGGACTAAACCAGGACTAAACCCAGGACTAAACCAGGTCTAAACCAGGTCTAAACCAGGTCTAAACCGGGTCTAAACCAGGTCTAAACCGGGTCTAAACCAGGACTAAACCAGGTCTAAACCAGGTCTAAACCGGGTCTAAACCGGGTCTAAACCAGGTCTAAACCAGGTCTAAACCAGGACTAAACCAGGTCTAAACCAGGACTAAACCAGGTCTAAACCGGGTCTAAACCGGGTCTAAACCAGGACTAAACCAGGACTAAACCAGGTCTAAACCAGGTCTAAACCAGGACTAAACCAGGACTAAACCAGGACTAAACCAGTACTAAACCAGGACTAAACCAGGACTAAACCAGGACTAAACCAGGACTAAATCAGTCTGAATATGAGCATGTGGCACCTTATCGCTGAGGTCCCAAATCCTCAGCGTGGCGTCGTCTCCAGTCGTCACTAGCAGCTCTCTCACTGGATGAGTGTCCAGGCCGCAGACTCCGCCCACCGCAGTAACCCCGCCCACGATCGTGGGGGGAGCGCTAGAGAGCGCAGTACCAGGGGCGGCCACAGGGGCAGCACCAAGTCCGTTCAGGAGCAGATTCGACGCTGCGTTTTTCTCCCCGAGTTCAACGATGTCACCGCCCTTCGTCCCAACCAGGATCCTGCCCTAAAACAAACCAAGACCAAACGAGAACTAAACCAGGACTAAACCAGGTCTAAACCAGTACTAAACCAGGACTAAACCAGGACTAAACCAGGACTAAACCAGGTCTAACCCAGACTTACGTTGCCTCTGCAGACTGAACGGACGTTCTCCACAGGTTTTCCAGTCTCCAGTTGAAACGCTCGGCACCGCTTCATTTCCTGATCCCAAAGTTTCACGGCTCCTCCTTCTTTAGTCCTGAACACAGACCAGGATCAGAACCAGACCAGGACTAAACCAGGACCAGACCAGGACTAAACCAGGTCTAAACCAGGTCTGACCCAGGGTCACTCACGGCCTCTCTTTGGCTCCGGTGACGATGAGTCCGTCCGTCAGGGTGGTGGACATGCTGAAGATGGGTCCAGCGTGAGCCTTCTCCACCACACGCTCCAGAAGGTGCTCCCTCCACACGTACACGTCTCCACTGACGGCTCCAGAGAACGTCAGGCTGTTCTGAGGAGCACAGAGAGAACAATCAGACCAAAGAGAGAACATCAGACCAAAGAGAGAACAATCAGACCAAAGAGAGAACAATCAGACCAAAGAGAGAACCATCAGACCAAAGAGAGAACAATCAGACCAAAGAGAGAACAATCAGACCAAAGAGAGAACAATCAGACCAAAGAGAGAACATCATCACCAAAGAGAGAACCATCAGACCAACCAAAGAGAGAACCATCAGACCAAAGAGAGAACAATCAGACCAAAGAGAGAACAATCAGACAAAAGAGAGAACAATCAGACCAAAGAGAGAGAACACCAAAGACACACAAAAAGACAGAACCATCAGACCAAAGACAGAACAATCAGACCAAAGAGAGAACAATCAGACCAAGAGAGAGAACCATCAGACCAAAGAGAGAACAATCAGACCAAAGAGAGAAACAATCAGACCAAAGAGAGAGAACCATCAGACCAAAGAGAGAACCATCAGACAAAGAGAGAACAATCAGACCAAAGAGAGAACATCAGACCAAAGAGAGAACAATCAGACCAAAGAGAGAACCATCAGACCAAAGAGAGAACAATCAGACCAAAGAGAGAACATCAGACCAAAGAGAGAACAATCACACCAAAGAGAGAACAATCAGACCAAAGAGAGAACAATCAGACCAAAGAGAGAACAATCAGACCAAAGAGAGAACAATCACACCAAAGAGAGAGAACAAGACACACCAGAGAGAGAGACCAAAATCAACCACCAAGAGAGAACAATCACACCAAAGAGAGAACCATCACACCAAAGAGAGAACAATCAGACCAAAGAGAGAACAATCACACCAAAGAGAGAACCATCAGACCAAAGAGAGAACAATCAGACCAAAGAGAGAACAATCAGACCAAAGAGAGAACAATCAGACCAAAGAGAGAACAATCACACCAAAGAGAGAACAATCACACCAAAGAGAGAACAATCAGACCAAAGAGAGAACAATCACAAAGAGAGAACAATCAGACAAAGAGAGAAAATCAATCAGACCAAAAAGAGAGAACAATCACACCAAAGAGAGAACAATCAGACCAAAGAGAGAACAATCACACCAAAGAGAGAACAATCAGACCAAAGAGAGAACAATCACACCAAAGAGAGAACCATCACACCAAAGAGAGAACAATCAGACCAAAGAGAGAACAATCAGACCAAAGAGCACAGAGAGCCTTTAGACCTTCCAAAAAACGGACCAGATCCTCCTCTAGACCTGTTCAGATCCTCCTCTAGACCTGTTTAGATCCTCCTCTAGACCTGTTCAGATCCTCTAGACCTGTTCAGATCCTCCTCTAGACCTGTTCAGATCCTCCTCTAGACCTGTTCAGATCCTCCTCTAGACCTGTTCAGATCCTCCTCTAGACCTGTTCAGATCCTCCTCTAGACCTGTTCAGATCCTCCTCTAGACCTGTTCAGATCCTCCTCTAGACCTGTTCAGATCCTCCTCTAGACCTGTTCAGATCCTCCTCTAGACCTGTTCAGATCCTCCTCTAGACCTGCTCAGATCCTCTAGACCTGTTCAGATCCTCTAGACCTGTTCAGATCCTTGTTAAACTGGTTGAACTCTCTCCTGAACAGCTGAAAGGACTCACGGCTCCGAAGGCAAGCGCCAGCATGGTCTGGTCCTTGGCCCCGCCCACGCAGGTGCTCAGTCCTCTTTTGTAGATCAGAGCTCCTCCCACGACGCTCCAAAACTTCACGTGTTTGACGCCGACGGAGACGAAGTGCGATTCCGAATCCGGGCGAAACTCCGCCAAGAACACGCGCTCTCTGTGCCCGCCGCTGCTCGCCACCATGGAACCTGCAGAGGCCAGGAATATATATCAACGGAGAGGTGTGGGGGCATGGGTGACGTAAGCTTGTGGGTGGAGCCTTGTACAGACTCGTACTGCTAACCGTAAGAAAGGTTCGAATAGGGGCAGGGAGAGATCGCTAGATTACTCAAACATGCACGGATAACCGGTTGTGTGCTTGGGGGGTGTGGTTGTTACTGTGGTTATAGACACAGCTAACCTGCGCCACATTCGAAACAGGAAGTGAGCGTGAGTCGACCAAATGTTCGTATTAACCCTCGACATGGTCCTGGAGTTTTATTTCACTATTCGATACAATACAACACGATACAACAGCTCCTCGATATCGATACAGCAGCCCCACGATATCGATACAGCAGCCCCTCGATATCGATACAGCAGCCCCTCGATATCGATACAGCAGCCCCTCGATATCGATACAGCAGCCCCTCGATATCGATACAGCAGCCCCACGATATCGATACAGCAGCCCCACGATATCGATACAGCAGCCCCACGATATCGATACAGCAGCCCCACGATATCGATACAGCAGCCCCTCGATATCGATACAGCAGCCCCCCACGATATCGATACAGCAGCCCCACGATATCGATACAGCAGCCCCACGATATCGATACAGCAGCTCCTCGATATCGATACAGCAGCCCCTCGATATCGATACAGCAGCCCCACGATATCGATACAGCAGCCCCTCGATATCGATACAGCAGCCCCTCGATATCGAGTGTGGTTTTCTGAGGTTGTGGGTGCGTCTGTAGGTGCGGTTGTGGGTGCGGTTGTTGTGGGTGTGGTTGTAGGTGCTGTTTTGGATGCGGTTGTGGGCCTGGTTTTCTGAGGTTGTGAGTGAGGTTGTGGGTGCGGTTGCTGTGGGTGCGGATGCCGTGGGTGCGGTTGTTGTAGGTGCGGTTGTGGGCGTGGTTTTCTGAGGTTGTGGGTGTGGTTGTGGGTGCGGTTGCTGTGGGTGCGGCTGCTGTGGGTGCGGTTGTTATGGGTGCAGTTGTGGGTGCGGTTGCTGTGGGTGCGGTTGCTGTGGGTGCAGTTGTGGGTGCAGTTGTGGGTGCAGTTGTAGGTGGTTTGTTGTGGTGCGGTTGTGGGGTTGTGGTTGTCTGAGGCTGTGGGTGTGTTGCTGTGGTGTGGTTTTCTGTGGGTGCGGTTGCTGTGGGTGCAGTTGCTGTGGGTGCGGTTGCTGTGGGTGCGGTTGTGGGTGCGGTTGCTGTGGGTGCGGTTGCTGTGGGTGCGGTTGCTGTGGGTGCGGTTGTGGGTGCGGTTGCTGTGGGTGCGGTTGTACCTTCCTGCCAGCGCCACACGGTGACGGTGTGCTCCGGGTCCAGTCCCACAGACAGCAGCAGTTTTCCGGTGGCGCTGAAGTTTACGGAGCCGACGCCTTTTCCATGAACCGACCTGAGCACCGACAGCGTCCGCTTAGACTCCGCCTCCCACACGCGGATCTGAGCACCTGCAAGGTTCATCAAACCAGAGAGAGAGTCCGCTTAACTTCCGCCTCCCACACGTCTGTGTCACCTGCAGGTTCGTCAAACCGAGAGAGACACATCAGGTTGTAGGAGTGAAGTCGTTTGTCGTTGGAGTGAAGTCGTTTGAAAGACGTTTGTCGTTGGAGTGAAGTCGTTTGTCGTTGGAGTGAAGACGTTTGTCGTTTGTCGTTGTGAAGACGTTTGTGCGCTCGGTTGGACGAGCACACAAACGTCTTCACTCCTACAACGATTTGTCCAGTTGTTGATTTTGCAGAATACCTCCTCTTTAAAAATGACTCACCTGAATCCTCTGAATCTGGACAAAAACAGAAAAAGACATTTTTAATGTTAAAGGGCGGGACCTGGTGTAAAAGGGGCGGGGCATGTGATGAAAAGGGCGGAGCTTGTACACAGGTGAGTCTTACCTGGAGTCTCACTCAGGTCTCCTTCAGGAAACAGAAACAGACAAAGAGAGAGAGGTTTAATATTTTAGTCCTGGTTCAGTCCTGGTTTAGTCCTGGTTCAGTCCTGGTTTAGACCCGGTTTAGTCCCGGTTTAGACCTGGTTTAGTCCTGGTTCAGTCCCGGTTTAGACCCGGTTTAGTCCCGGTTTAGACCCGGTTTAGTCCCGGTTTAGTCCTGGTTTAGACCCGGTTTAGTCCCAGTTCAGTCCTGTTAGTCCTGGTTTAGTCCTGGTTTAGACCCGGTTTAGTCCTCGTTTAGTCCCAGTTCAGTCCCGGTTCAGTCCTGGTTCAGTCCTGGTTCAGTCCTGGTTTAGACCCGGTTTAGACCCGGTTTAGTCCTGGTTTAGTCCTGGTTCAGTACCTCTCTGTCCGGTGGCGATCACGTTGCAGTATTTTGGATGTTGGTTCACCGTGAGACTCAGGATGTCGTCTGTGTGCTCCAGGTAAAAGCTCTGAGTTCCTGAAACAGAAATAGATCAAGACCAGATCAAGACCAGGACCGGGACCGGGACCAGACCGGGACCAGACCGGGACCAGACCGGGACCAGACCGGGACCAGACCGGGACCAGACATTCTCAGAGACATGTAGATACGTCTGTGATCTGACCTGAGGAGAGGTTCTGGACGATGGCGACTCGGGCCGTGTGGAACACCATGTCCATGCAGTCGTTCAGGTAGTGAAGGTTGTTCCGACAGTCGAGACCTCTGTATCCAAACACGTGCTCCAGACCCAGGTCCTACGACAGAGACCAGAGTCTAACCCACAACCTCCTCGTAACATTGAGGACAACCACTACACCACAGCAACACACTCAGAGAGACCGGGAGTCTAACCCACAACCTCCTTGATGAGAGGGCGGTACCTGGACGGGTTTCTTCTTGGACGTGTTGGTCTTGAGCAGTTTCTCGGGCAGAGGAGCAGCTCGACTCACCGGAGGTCTGAAAGAAACAAGACACGAGGAAACCTTTCAGCTGTTCAGTTAATGACATATAGTGGGTCAAAAAGTTTTTATTCATCCTCCAGAAGTTCTCCTCTTAAAAAGACGAGACGCCTGTGATTTTCATCATAGTTTCACTTCAACTATGAGACAGAGGAAAGAATCAGGGAATCACCCTGCAGGAATTTTAATGAATTATTTCCAAATTCTGGTGTAAAATAAGTATTTGGTCAATAACAGAAGTTGGTCTCAACACTTTGTTCTTCTCTTTGCTGCAGTGACTCAGACGTTTTCTGTCTCAGGTTTTCTCTCTGTTGCTGTAGTTTGGCCCATTCCTCCTGCAGATCTCCTCTAGAGCAGTGATGTTCTGGGACTTTCCAAACTGGAGGGGTTTGATCTCACTCAGAATCTCACGATACATGTCTCTTTCATTCTGTCTTTACACGGATCAGTCGTCCTGGTCCCAGAAAAAACAGCCCCAGAGCCTGATGTTTCCTCATGCTCCACAGTAGGTCTGATGTTTCCTCATGCTCCACAGTAGGTCTGGTCTTTGGATCAGCTCAGCATCTTTCTCCAAACACCATGATCTGATCTTCTGACATTGTCCCAGTCTCTTTCTGGATCATCCAAATCCAAACTTGAGACGGGCCTGGACATGTCCTTAATCAGGGGGACGTCTCTGCAGGATTTGAGTCCCTGGTCGTAGTGTGTTACTGATGGTGCCTTTGTTACTTTGGTCCCTCTGCAGGTCGTTCACTAGGTCCCCCGTGTGGTTCTGGGAGTTTTGCTCCTCGTTCTTGTGTCATTTTGACCCACGGGGTGAGATCTTGTGGAGCCCCAGATGATGGAGGGAGATTATCAGTGTCTTTCTTCCATTTCTAATAATTCTCCACAGTTGATTTGTTCACACGAGCTGCTCACCTGTTGCAGATTGAGTCTTCAGCCTGGTGCAGGTCACAGTTTTGTTTGTGGTTCCTTTGACGTGTCTTTGGTCTTGGCCATAGTGGAGTTTGGAGTGTGACTGTTTGAGGTTGTGGACAGGTGTCTTTTATACTGAGAACGAGTCAAACAGGAGCCATTAATACAGGGAACGAGTGGACTTAAAGTGGATGAGTAGATAGACTAGTTTCCATGACGACAGCGGAGTTCCTCAGACTCAGACCAGGTGAGACTCGGTACCTGTCTTGGTCCAGAGCCGGTTCCTGGAGCTGAGGTCTGGTCCGAGCCCCGGTCTGGACTTTGGTCCCGAAGTCCAGAGTCCTCTCCCGGGACACGTCACTGTCATAACCTGAGGAGAAAAGCTTCATTCAGGAACATTCTGAAAGAGACTTTAAACTAATCCAGTAATCCCAGACCCACAGGGAGGGCATCTGACACAATCTGACACAGGTCTACTCCAGGGCTAAACCGGGACTAAACCAGGGCTAAACCGGGACTAAACCAGGACTAAACCGGGTCTAAACCGGGTCTAAACCGGGTCTAAACCGGGTCTAAACCGGGTCTAACCATGGGGTTTACCTCCGTCCTGGTCGGGGTTCGGGTCTGAGTCCTCGCTGTCGGGGGCGTGGCTGTCTCTGGAGGGGGCGGAGTCTCGGGTCCACATCATGAGTGTAGCGTCGGCTCCGCCCACAGACAGCAGCGCCGCGTCCTCATTGGTCCATCGCACGCACGCCACGGTCCCGCTGTGACCGCCGTACCTCCTGCACCGCGCCGCCGCGCCCTGAGCAGAGAGAGATTACAACAGATGCCCTCCCACACTGAACCCCGTGTGTCACTCGCCCTCCCACCCTGCAGGGGTAGCTGTAGAGCCGTATGGAGCCCAGAGCGTCTCCGGTGGCGAGCAGAGAGCGGTCGGAGGTCAGAGACGCGGCGTTCAGGGTGACGGGCCCCTGGGCGGAGCTCAGAGCCGCCTCCACCGTCGACCCCAGGACACAGCTCCAGGACGCCCACCGCAGCTTCTCCAACTGTGGAGGCACAACGCACGATTACAACAGATGCCCTCCCACAGCGGCCCTGTGCACAGAGCTCACCTCTGATTGGCTGAGACACAGAGCTCACCTCTGATTGGCTGAGACACAGAGCTCACCTCTGATTGGCTGAGACACAGAGCTCACCTCTGATTGGCTGAGACACAGAGCTCACCTCTGATTGGCTGATGTCCTGCCTCTTTCCTCTCGGCGCCTCGTAGAACAGCTGCTGATTGGTCGTGGTGTTCACCTGCAAAAGTTTACCTCAAAAACACACGAAAGGTTCAGATTTTAAGGTTCGGGAGCCGAAGGCTTTGAGACACCTGCCTGATCTGCGTCGTTAGCTTGACTTTTCACAGTTTGACTCCAGAAACAGTGACGTGTCGAGTCAGTTAAACCTCGTTTCTCCTTCGTGTCAGTGAGATAAAGTTTAATGAGGTTTATTTACAGGGAGTTTGTCCGTGTGTGTTGCCGTAGTAACTGACGGTGTCTGAACAGAAGCGTCTGAGCAGAACTCTGACACAAACAAACAAACAGGAAGTACCTCGACAGTCCCAGTCCAGGTGCGTGACTCCGCCCCCAGCTCCTCGGCACACGCCCACTCGTTTACTCGTCAGGACGCTGTAGATGTCCACGAACGAGTCCAGAGACGCCACGGCCAAGTACCGCCCCGACTCTGAGCACACGAAAGGTTTGTGAGAGTCTGAGCACACGAATGGTTTGTGAGAGTCTGAGCACACGAAAGGTTTATGAGAGTGAGCACACGAATGGTTTGTGAGAGTCAGCACACGAAAGGTTTATGAGTCTGAGCACACGAAAGGTTTGTGAGAGCCTGAGCACACGAAAGGTTTTGTGAGAGTGAGCACACGAAAGGTTTGTGAGAGTCTAAGCACATGAAAGGTTTATGAGAGTGAGCACAAGAAAGGTTTGTGAGAGTCTGAGCACACGAAAGGTTTATGAGAGTGAGCAAACGAATGGTTTGTGAGAGTCTGAGCACACGAAAGGTTTATGACAGTGAGCACATGAAAGGTTTGTGAGAGTCTGAGCACACGAAAGGTTTATGACAGTGAGCACACGAAAGGTTTGTGAGAGTCTGTGCATACAAAAGGTTTGTGAGAGTGAGCACATTAAAGATTTGTGAGAGTCTGTGCACACGAAAGGTTTATGAGAGTCTGAGCACACGAAAGGTTTATGAGAGTGAGCACACGAAAGGTTTATGAGAGTCTGAGCACACGAAAGGTTTGTGAGAGTCTGAGCACATGAAAGGTTTATGAGAGTGAGCACACGAAAGGTTTATGAAAGTCTGAGCACACGAAAGGTTTATGAGACTGAGCACACGAAAGGTTTGTGAGACTGAGCACACGAAAGGTTTGTGAGAGTCTGAGCACATGAAAGGTTTGTGAGAGTCTGAGCACACGAAAGATTTATGAGTCTGAGCACATGAAAGGTTTGTGGGTCTGAGCGCACAAAAGGTTTGTGAGTCTGAGCACACGAAAGGTTTGTGAGAGTCTGAGCACACGAAAGGTTTGTGAGTCTGAGTGCACAAAAGGTTTATATGAATCTGAAAGGGTCTGCAGCCGTGTCCGATCTCACTGACTCCAGAGGGCGTGACAGACAGGTGGATTAACAAATCAAAGAGACACATGGCCCGTATGTGTCAAAACAACAAACATGGCTTACAATAAAAAAGAACAAGAAAATACCCCAAAGAAGTAAACTCAGAAACTCTAAACTCTGTGACACATGAGGTTCTGAATGAGACGAGAACCTTCAGAGGAGATGAGAGACGTGTGACGCTGATATGAGGCTGTTACAGGAAATCCAAAACATTTGACCCAAGTCACTCAGTTTAAAGGCAACGGGACCAGATACTAATGAAATGTATGTATACATCTGACTTTGAGAAATTACCTAAAAATCCTTCTCTCACTATTCAGATATTAAACAGAGAAATAGAAATAATAGAATAGAATAATAACATAGAAATAATGTTGTTAATCCTAATAGATCTAAAACAGTAAGTTTAGTCTGATTTCCTGTCAGTGAGAAAAAAGCACGTGTGTCTTTTTATAAAGTGGACGTAAACTCCTGGTTTCAGCGGTACAGTCTATAGTCCCGAGCTGCAGACTGACCCGGCGAGAAGCGGATGTCGGAGATCGGCGCCCTCCGGTGGTGGAAGCTGACCATGTCCTCCAGAGAGTCGGCGTTCACCACCAGGAAACTGCCATCGCTCAAGCCCACAGCGAGAGCCTTCCCATCAGGGGAGAACGCACAGCAACGCCCCCCTAAAGAACCAGAGCAGAGAGTCAGAGGAGCAGAGGAGACGAGCAGAGGAGAGGGTCAAAGGAGAGGATCAGACCTTTCTTGAGTTTGCGGACGGCGACCATCCGGTGATTGGTCGACAGTTCCCATATCCTGAGCGTTTTGTCGTCACTGACCGTGGCGCAGATGGGCAACAGCGGGTGAGCGGCCAAACCCCACACCTCCCCCTCCATGTGGCCCTGAGGAGCAGAAACCTTTCAGCTGTACAGACCCCACACCTTCCCCTCCATGTGGCCCTGAGGAGCAGAAACCTTTCAGCTGTACAGACCTGCACCAGGAGTGTGATTGCTCCAGTTTTGTCGATCTCTAAAATCTCGCCGTTTTTGGTCCCGACAAAAATGAGGCCATGTCCCAAAGCGATGGAGCGAATGGACGGATTATCCTCCAACAGCAAACCTAAGACACACGAGAACTAGATCTGAACCAGGACGGAACCGGGACTAAACCAGGACTAAACCAGGATTATAACAGGTCGATGACAGGTCGAAACAGGGACTAGACCAGAGCTAAACTTCGAGAGAAACGAGAACCAGGACTGACCTTTGGAGGCGGGGCACAGGGACGACCTCTTGATGACAAAGCTCTTGAGGCAACGTTCAAACTTTTCGTCCCAAAGTTCAACAACGCCGTCCTTCCCTCCACTCACGAAACCCTGAGACAGAGAAGAGAGTTTGGTCCTGGTGTAGTCCTGGAATAGTCCTGGTTCAGTCCTGGTCTAGTCCTGGTCCAGACCTGGTCCAGGGAGCAGATGCTGAACACAGGTCCATCGTGGGTCTTGAAGGTCTTGGTGAGTCTCGTGTCTTTCCACAGAAACACGTCTCCGGAGCTGGACCCAGAAAAGACCAAGTCCTCGGCCGGACCAAAGACCAGAGCCATGAGGGTCTCTGTCCTCCGAGAACCCCAGATGCCCCGCCGAGAGGTCAGACCCCCACCTGCAACAGACACAGCACTGAACCAGGACTAAACCAGGACTAAAGCAGGTCTAAACCAGGACTAAACCAGGACTAAACCAGGACTAAACTAGGACTGAACCAGGACTAAACCAGGACTAAACCAGGACTAAACCAGGACTAAACCAGGACTTACCGAAGTGCTGCCAGAACTTGATGTGCTTGGTTCCGGCTGAGACCAGTTTGTCGGTTCTGAATGGGTTGGACTTCACCACCAGGACTTTGTCTTTATGACCTCTGCAGCACAGGAACAGCCTTATATGGATGTGGACTAAACCAGGACTAAACCAGGACTAAACCAGGACTAAACCAGGTCTAAACTGAGTCTAGTCTCCTGACCAGCCTTATGGTCACCTGGCCTTGGCGAGGGCGTCTCCTCTCCTCCAGTCCCAGACCATGATGCAGTGCGACTCGTCCAGTCCCACAGAGATCAAGCTCCTCCCATCAGCTGAGGAGACAACAGACCAATCAGGCGATCAGTCTGCTCCTCTCCTCCTCTGCTCCTCTGACCCTCTCCTCCTCTGCTCCTCTGACCCTCTCCTCCTTTGCTCCTCTGACCCTCTCCTCTGACCCTCTCCTCCTCTGCTCCTCTGACCCTCTCCTCCTCTGCTCCTCTGACCCTCTCCTCCTTTGCTCCTCTGACGCTCTCCTCCTCTGCTCCTCTGACCCTCTCCTCCTCTGCTCCTCTGACCCTCTCCTCTGACCCTCTCCTCCTTTGCTCCTCTGACGCTCTCCTCCTCTGCTCCTCTGACCCTCTCCTCCTCTGCTCCTCTGACCCTCTCCTCCTCTGCTCCTCTGACCCTCTCCTCCTTTGCTCCTCTGACCCTCTCCTCTGACCCTCTCCTCCTCTGCTCCTCTGACCCTCTCCTCCTTTGCTCCTCTGACCCTCTCCTCCTCTGCTCCTCTGACCCTCTCCTCCTCTGCTCCTCTGACCCTCTCCTCTGACCCTCTCCTCTGACCCTCTCCTCCTCTGCTCCTCTGACCCTCTCCTCCTTTGCTCCTCTGACCCTCTCCTCCTTTGCTCCTCTGACCCTCTCCTCTGACCCTCTCCTCCTTTGCTCCTCTGACCCTCTCCTCCTCTGCTCCTCTGACCCTCTCCTCCTCTGCTCCCCTCTGACCCTCTCCTCCCTCCTCTCTCCTCTGCTCTCTGACCCTCTCCTCCTTTGCTCCTCTGACCCTCTCCTCTTTGCTCCTCTGACCCTCTCCTCTGACCCTCTCCTCCCCTTTGCTCCTCTGACCCTCTCCTCCTCTGCTCCTCTGACCCTCTCCTCCTCTGCTCCTCTGACCCTCTCCTCCTCTGCTCCTCTGACCCTCTCCTCCTTTGCTCCTCTGACCCTCTCCTCTGACCCTCTCCTCCTCTGCTCCTCTGACCCTCTCCTCCTCTGCTCCTCTGACCCTCTCCTCTGACCCTCTCCTCCTTTGCTCCTCTGACCCTCTCCTCTTTTGTCTCTCACCTGTGAAGTCCAGGGAGCAGACTCCAGTCCCGTGTTGTCCTTTCAGCAGAGACACACACTTCAGAGTCTGGACGTCCCAGACATGGATCTCTGCATCTCGTCCCACCTGATGGACAGAGACAGAGACAGGGACAGAGACAGAGACAGAGACAGAGACAGAGACAGGGACAGAGACAGGACAGAGACAGAGACAGGGACAGAGACAGGGACAGAGACAGGGACAGAGACAGAGACAGGTGCAGAGACAGAGACAGAGACAGAGACAGAGACAGGGACAGAGACAGGGACAGAGACAGAGACAGGGACAGAGACAGGGACAGAGACAGAGACAGGTGCAGAGACAGAGACAGGGACAGGGACAGAGACAGAGACAGAGACAGAGACAGAGACAGAGACAGAGACAGGGACAGGGACAGAGACAGGGACAGAGACAGGGACAGAGACAGGGACAGGTGCAGAGACAGAGACAGGGACAGAGACAGGGACAGGGACAGAGACAGGGACAGGGACAGGGACAGAGACAGGGACAGAGACAGAGACAGGTACAGAGACAGGGACAGAGACAGGGACAGAGACAGGTGCAGAGACAGGGACAGAGACAGGGACAGAGACAGGTGCAGAGACAGGACAGGTGCAGAGACAGAGACAGGGACAGAGACAGGGACAGGGACAGGGACAGGGACAGAGACAGAGACAGAGACAGAGACAGAGACAGGGACAGAGACAGGGACAGGGACAGAGACAGAGACAGAGACAGGGACAGACAGGGACAGGGACAGAGAGACAGGGACAGAGACAGAGACAGAGACAGAGACAGGGACAGAGACAGGGACAGAGACAGGGACAGAGACAGGGACAGAGACAGGACAGAGACAGGACAGACAGGGACAGAGACAGAGACAGAGACAGAGACAGAGACAGAGACAGGGACAGAGACAGACAGACAGAGACAGAGACAGGGACAGAGACAGGACAGAGACAGGGCACAGAGACAGAGACAGGTGAAGACAGGGACAGAGACAGAGACAGGGACAGAGACAGAGACAGAGACAGAGACAGGACAGAGACAGGACAGGGAGACAGGGACAGAGACAGGTGCAGAGACAGGGGACAGAGACAGGGACAGGGACAGAGACAGGGACAGAGACAGGGGACAGGGACAGGACAGGGACAGAGACAGAGACAGAGACAGGGACAGGGGACAGAGACAGGGACAGAGACAGAGACAGAGACAGAGACAGGGACAGGACAGAGACAGGGACAGAGACAGAGACAGGGACAGACAGAGACAGGGACAGAGGACAGAGACAGAGACAGAGACAGAGACAGGGCAGAGACAGAGACAGGGTCAGAGACAGAGACAGGGACAGAGACAGGGGGACAGAGACAGGGACAGAGACAGGGACAGAGAGTCGGGACAGAGACAGGACAGAGGGACAGAGACAGAGACAAGGACAGGGACAGAGACAGAGACAGAGACAGGGACTCAGGGACAGGGACAGAGACAGGGACAGAGACAGGGACAGAGACAGGGACAGAGACAGAGACAGAGACACAGAGACAGAGACAGGGCAGAGAAGACAGAGACAGAGACAGGGACAGGGACAGAGACAGAGACAGAGACAGGTGCAGAGACAGAGACAGGGACAGGGACAGAGACAGAGACAGAGACAGGTGCAGAGACAGAGACAGGGACAGGGACAGAGACAGAGACAGAGACAGGTGCAGTGGACAGAGAACAGAGACAGGGACAGGGACAGAGACAGAGACAGAGACAGGGGTGCACAGTTGTAGCAGAGAGACAGGGACAGGGACAGGACAGGGACAGAGACAGGGACAGAGACAGGTGCAGAGACAGAGACAGGGACAGGGACAGAGACAGAGACAGAGACAGAGACAGGACCAGGAGGTGTAGAGAGACAGAGACAGGGACAGAGACAGGGTGCAGAGACAGAGACAGGGACAGAGACAGAGAGACACAGAGACAGAGACAGAGACAGAGACAGAGACAGGGACAGAGACAGAGACAGAGACAGAGACAGAGACGGGGACAGTGTCACCAGAAGAACAGATTTGTCTAAACTCTTGTGTCAGATCTGACATTTACCTTTAAAAAGACAAAGAACAAAGAGAAACAGAAACACGACTATTTAAATCAGGACCAGGACTCAAAGTCCGGGACTCAAAGTCCGGGGCTCAAAGTCCGGGGCTCAAAGTCCGGGGCTCAAAGTCCGGGGCTCAAAGTCCGGGGCTCAAAGTCCGGGACTCAAAGTCCGGGGCTCAAAGTCCGGGGCTCAAAGTCCGGGGCTCAAAGTCCGGGGCTCAAAGTCCGGGGCTCAAAGTCCGGGACTCAAAGTCCGGGACTCAAAGTCCGGGACTCAAAGTCCGGGGCTCAAAGTCCGGGGCTCAAAGTCCGGGGCTCAAAGTCCGGGACTCAAAGTCCGGGACTCAAAGTCCGGGACTCAAAGTCCGGGACTCAAAGTCCGGGACTCATACACAAAGAGCCCAGGACTCAGACTCTATGTGAAATCAGAAAAGTGTGAGTTTCACAGCAAAAATTAAATTTAAACCTGTGGAGTGGACATGTTGTAGGACTGAAGACGTTTGCTGCTCGTCTCTTCTTCAGTTGGTCAGATTTACTGTTGGCTCCTCCTTTATGTTTCAGCCTTAAGGATCCTATTCAACCTGCACTGGCCGCCCATTGTTCTCTTTGTTGCTGTTTGTTTTGGGTCTGAGGATGGAGGTGTAGATTCTGTCTCATTCATTCCTGTTTTATGGACTTTCATGTTCATACAGTGAGTTTTTGGGTTTTACTCTGGGCAGTGGCAGGTTGAGCCAAACTCAGCCAAGATCCAGGTCACGGCTCCATCCTGAAAATCTCAAGCAGTTGCAAAGATTCCTCGGGTTTGCAAACTTTTATAGGCGATTTATAAGAAACTATAGTCAAACGGCAGCCCCTTTTACTCGATTAACTTCCTCAAAGCTTCTTTCTGTTTGGAGGCAGAGCAGGTTTTAAAGACCTTAAACAACTCTTCACTCAGAGACATTCCTTTGCAAGTTGACTCCATGAAACTATCACCACGTTACATTTGAAATAAGACCCTGCTGCTGTGAGACTTAAGTTACCTGCTTCTGGGGAACTTCCATCCGAGCTTCCATGTCTCTCAACTGAAACATGTTCGTGTAAGTCCTCTCTGCCCATTGGCCGAACACCCTCCTCCCGCCCACGTCACTCCAGCCTCTAGGGTTTAACGGCTTTTGGACGTCCACCGGCGTCGTCGCGGTTACCAGTACCATGTCGTCTGAGAGAGGTGTGGGCCAGAGGAGCACGCATGGATCTCTCATCTGTTACCCTGACTTGAATGCTGAGTTCCATCCTGACAGGCCTGGAGGTCCACCTGGAAGTCCACCTGGAGGTCCACCTGGAGGTCCACCTGGAGGTCCACCTGGAAGTCCACCTGGAGGTCCACCTGGAGGTCCACCTGGAAGTCCATCTGGAGGTCCACCTGGAGGTCCACCTGGAAGTCCACCTGGAGGTCCACCTGGAGGTCCACCTGGAGGTCCGCCTGGAGATCCACCTGGAGATCCGCCTGGAGATCCGCCTGGAGATCCGCGTGGAGGTCCACCTGGAGGTCCATTGAGATCCTCCATCCTGTCACCTGTCTCCTCCTGTCTGGGCGTGGCTCCTCTCTGCACATCTGGCGTCCATCTACCTCCAGTAGAAGAAGAGCAGCTCCACAGCTGCTCCTCGACAGTTTGTTTGATCAACTGTTTGTTACAAGTTCCTCACGTGCCTCACCCGTGCCGCACCCGCCCCGCGCTCACCCGCCCCGCTCACACCCGCCCCGCTCACCCGTACCGCTCACCCACCCCGCCCCGCTCACCTGCCCCGCTCACCCGCCCCGCTCCCCCGCCCCGCTCACCCGCCCTGCCCCGCTCACCCGCCCCGCTCACCCGCCTGCCCTCCTCTGATCGTTTATCTGATCTTATCATTTGTTGTAAGTTTTTACTTTCGTACGTCGCACTTCTACATGTGTCATGGTGACGGGAGCCACCTGGAAGCAGCATAAGCCCCGCCCCCGGACTCCCCGCCGCCCCCTGCTGGACTCACCTGTCCCGAGGCGATGAGGTCTTTGGTCGGGTGCAGGGTCAGACTCAGGACGTCGTCACTGTGTCCCAGATAAAACCTCTGAGAATGTCGCACGCGATCGTACAGGACACAGAGCGCTCCTGCCGGGAAAACCAGAGCCCCTGACACACAAGAGACGAGACAGGAGCGAGTGTCCCAGCCACGGAACCTGTCACACACAGAGAGACAGGTGAAGAGTCCCTGTCACACACACAGAGAGACAGGTGAAGAGTCCCTGTCACACACAGAGAGACAGGTGAAGAGTCCCTGTCACACACAGAGAGACAGGTGAAGTGTCCCTGTCACACACAGAGAGACAGGTGAAGAGTCCCTGTCACACACATGTACAGATGAAGAGTCCCTGTCACACACAGAGAGACAGGTGAAGAGTCCCTGTCACACACATGTACAGATGAAGAGTCCGTGTCACACGCAGAGACAGGTGAAGAGTCCCTGTCACACATATGTACAGGTGAAGAGTCCGTGTCACACACAGAGAGACAGGTGAAGAGTCCCTGTCACACACAGAGAGACAGGTGAAGAGTCCCTGTCACACACACAGACAGATGACAGATGAAGAGTCCCTGTCACACACAGAGAGACAGGTGAAGAGTCCCTGTCACACACACATGTACAGATGAAGAGTCCGTGTCACACACAGAGAGACAGGTGAAGAGTCCCTGTCACACACATGTACAGGTGAAGAGTCCGTGTCACACACAGAGAGACAGGTGAAGAGTCCCTGTCACACACATGTACAGATGAAGAGTCCCTGTCACACACAGAGAGACAGGTGAAAGAGTCCCTGTCACACACAGAGAGACAGGTGAAGAGTCCATGTCACACACATATATACAGATGAAGAGTCCCCTGTCACACACAGAGAGACAGATGAAGAGTCCCTGTCACACACAGAGAGACAGGTGAAGAGTCCCTGTCACACACAGAGAGACAGGTGAAGAGTCCCTGTCACACACAGAGAGTACAGGTGAAGAGTCCGTGTCACACACAGAGAGACAGGTGAAGAGTCCCTGTCACACACATGAGTACAGATGAAGAGTCCCTGTCACACACAGAGAGACAGGTGAAGAGTCCCTGTCACACACAGAGAGACAGGTGAAGAGTCCCTGTCACACACAGAGAGACAGGTGAAGAGTCCCTGTCACACACAGAGAGACAGGTGAAGAGTCCCTGTCACACACAGAGAGACAGGTGAAGAGTCCATGTCACACACATGTACAGATGAAGAGTCCCTGTCACACACATGTACAGGTGAAGAGTCCCTGTCACACACATGTACAGGTGAAGAGTCCGTGTCACACACAGAGACAGGTGAAGAGTCCCTGTCACACACATGTACAGGTGAAGAGTCCCTGTCACACACACATGTACAGATGAAAGAGTCCCCCTGTCACACACAGAGAGACAGGTGAAGAGTCCATGTCACACACATATACAGATGAAGAGTCCCTGTCACACACAGAGAGACAGGTGAAGAGTCCCTGTCACACACAGAGAGACAGGTGAAGAGTCCCTGTCACACACATGTACAGGTGAAGAGTCCGTGTCACACACAGAGAGACAGGTGAAGAGTCCCTGTCACACACATGTACAGATGAAGAGTCCCTGTCACACACAGAGAGACAGGTGAAGAGTCCCTGTCACACACAGAGAGACAGGTGAAGAGTCCCTGTCACACACAGAGAGACAGGTGAAGAGTCCCTGTCACACACAGAGAGACAGGTGAAGAGTCCCTGTCACACACATGTACAGGTGAAGAGTCCGTGTCACACACAGAGACAGGTGAAGAGTCCCTGTCACACACATGTACAGATGAAGAGTCCCTGTCACACACATGTACAGGTGAAGAGTCCCTGTCACACACATGTACACATGAAGACAGTGAAGAGTCCCTGTCACACACAGAGAGAGACAGGTGAAGAGTCCCTGTCACCAGGTTCACAGTCATGTACAGGTGAAGAGTCCCTGTCACACACACAGAGTACAGGTGAAGAGTCCGTGTCACACACAGAGACAGGTGAAGAGTCCCTGTCACACACATGTAAGAGGTGAAGAGTCCCTCCCTGTCACACACATGTACAGATGAAGAGTCCCTGTCACACACAGAGAGACAGACAGACAGGTGAAGAGTCCCTGTCACACACATGTACAGGTGAAGAGTCCCTGTCACACACAGACAGACAGGTGAAGAGTCCCTGTCACACACATGTACAGATGAAGAGTCCCTGTCACACACAGAGACAGACAGACAGTTGAAGAGTCCCTGTCACACACATGGACAGGTGAAGAGTCCCTGTCACACACATGTACAGGTGAAGAGTCCCTGTCACACACATGTACAGATGAAGAGTCCCTGTCACACACAGAGAGACAGGTGAAGAGTCCCTGTCACACACATGTACAGGTGAAGAGTCCCTGTCACACACATGTACAGGTGAAGAGTCCGTGTCACACACAGAGACAGGTGAAGAGTCCCTGTCACACACATGTACAGGTGAAGAGTCCCTGTCACACACATGTACAGGTGAAGAGTCCCTGTCACACACAGACAGACAGGTGAAGAGTCCCTGTCACACACATGGACAGGTGAAGAGTCCCTGTCACACACATGTACAGGTGAGTTACCCGTGGACGAAGGTGAGGCGGAGTCCTGCGGGTGGTGGTTGCTGGTGGGTGGAGCCGTGGGGCAGGTGTGGCAGGTCCTGTTTATAAACCTGTCGCTGATATTCACTCTGAGCCTCCTGCTCCACCTCAGAGTCCAGCTCCGGGACGTCCGACTGGTCCGAGTCCGACTCCCCGCTGTTCGAGTCCACGCAGCCCTCTGGACACATGCAGGGTCAGAACAGCAGCAGGGTGAGAACAGCAGCAGGGTAAGAACAGCAGCAGGGTCAGAACAGCAGCAGGGTCAGAACAGCAGCAGGGTCAGAACAGTCAGAACAGCAGCAGGGTCAGAACAGTCACAGAGTCAGAACAGCAGCAGGGTGAGAACAGCAGCAGGGTCAGAACAGTCACAGAGTCAGAACAGCAGCAGGGTGAGAACAGCAGCAGGGTGAGAACAGCAGCAGGGTGAGAACAGCAGCAGGGTCAGAACAGTCACAGGGTCAGAACAGTCACAGAGCCAGAACAGCAGCAGGGTCAGAACAGTCACAGAGTCAGAACAGCAGCAGGGTCAGAACAGCAGCAGGGTGAGAACAGCAGCAGGGTCAGAACAGTCACAGAGTCAGAACAGCAGCAGGGTCAGAACAGCAGCAGGGTCAGAACAGCAGCAGGGTGAGAACAGCAGCAGGGTCAGAACAGCAGCAGGGTCAGAACAGCAGCAGGGTCAGAACAGTCACAGGGTCAGAACAGTCACAGAGCCAGAACAGCAGCAGGGTCAGAACAGTCACAGGGTCAGAACAGCCAAAGGGTCAGAACAGCCAAAGGGTCAGAACAGTTACAGGGTCAGTACAGTCACAGGGTCAGAACAGTCAAAGGGTCAGAACAGTTACAGGGTCAGAACTGTCAAAGGGTCAGAACAGCAGCAGGGTCAGAACAGTTACAGGGTCAGAACTGTCAAAGGGTCAGAACAGTCACAGAGTCAGAACAGCAGCAGGGTGAGAACAGCAGCAGGGTCAGAACAGTCACAGAGTCAGAACAGCAGCAGGGTCAGAACAGGGTCAGCACAACAGCAGCAGGGTCTGACAGCACCAGGGTCAGAACAGCAGCAGGGTGAGAACAGCAGCAGGGTCAGAACAGTCACAGGGTCAGAACAGTCACAGAGCCAGAACAGCAGCAGGGTCAGAACAGCAGCAGGGTCAGAACAGTCACAGGGTCAGAACAGCCAAAGGGTCAGAACAGTCACAGGGTCAGAACAGAACAGTTACAGGGTCAGAACAGTCAAAGGGTCAGAACAGTTACAGGGTCAGAACTGTCAAAGGGTCAGAACAGCAGCAGGGTCAGAACAGCAGCAGGGTCAGAACAGTTACAGGGTCAGAGCTGTCAAAGGGTCAGAACAGTCAAAGGGTCAGAACAGCCAAAGGGTCAGAACAGCCAAAGGGTCAGAACAGCAGCAGGGTCAGAAGAGCCAAAGGGTCAGAACAGGAGAGACAAAAAACAGCACATTTGGCCTGTTGTTTACTGGATCTGCCCTGAGCAAAACCCGAGTATCACTATCATTAGCAGTGGAATTAAGAGTATTTGTAGTAGTACTGCAGTAGTCTGTAGTAGTACTCATACTGCAGTACTCGTACCTCGCAGTAGCGGCTCCAGAGCTCCGCCCATCACGCCGTCGGGCACAAACCTCCACTGGAACAGACTGTGGTCGGCACCGCCCGTCGACAGGAGCCACTGCAGGTCCGAGCTCCAGCGCACACAGGTCACAGGGGCAGAGTGACCACAGTACTTCTTAAACTTAGCCCCTGAGGAAACACAAGAGTACTGCAGTATTTATATACAAGAGTACACAGGTCACAGGGGCAGAGTGACCACAGTACTTCTTAAACTTAGCCCCTGAGGAAACACAAGAGTACTGCAGTATTTATACAAGAGTACACAGGTCACAGGGGCAGAGTGACCGCAGTACTTCTTAAACTTAGCCCCTGAGGAAACACAAGAGTACTGCAGTATTTATACAAGAGTACACAGGTCACAGGGGCAGAGTGACCGCAGTACTTCTTAAACTTAGCCCCTGAGGAAACACAAGAGTACTGCAGTATTTATACAAGAGTACACAGGTCACAGGGGCAGAGTGACCGCAGTACTTCTTAAACTTAGCCCCTGAGGAAACACAAGAGTACTGCAGTATTTATACAAGAGTACACAGGTCACAGGGGCAGAGTGACCGCAGTACTTCTTAAACTTAGCCCCTGAGGAAACACAAGAGTACTGCAGTATTTATACAAGAGTACACAGGTCACAGGGGCAGAGTGACCGCAGTACTTCTTAAACTTAGCCCCTGAGGAAACACAAGTACTGCAGTATTTATACAAGAGTACACAGGTCACAGGGGCAGAGTGACCGCAGTACTTCTTAAACTTAGCCCCTGAGGAACACAAGAGTACTGCAGTATTTATACAAGAGTACACAGGTCACAGGGGCAGAGTGACCGAGTACTTCTTAAACTTAGCCCCTGAGGAAACACAAGAGTACTGCAGTATTTATACAAGAGTACACAGGTCACAGGGGCAGAGTGACCGCAGTACTTTCTTAAACTTAGCCCTGAGGAAACACAAGAGTACTGCAGTATTTATACAAGAGTACACAGGTCACAGGGGCAGAGTGACCACAGTACTTCTTAAACTTAGCCCCTGAGGAAACACAAGAGTACTGCAGTATTTATACAAGAGTACTGCAGAATTTATACAAGAGAACTGCAGTATTTATACAAGAGTACTGCAGAATTTATACAAGAGTACTGCAGTATTTATACAAATACACAGATGTAGTGCAGTATTTATACAAATACACAGATGTCCTGCAGTATTTATACAAATACACAGATGTCCTGCAGTATTTATACAAATACACAGATGTAGTGTAGTATTTATACAAATACACAGATGTACTGCAGTATTTATACAAATACACAGATGTAGTGCAGTATTTATACAAATACACAGATGTAGTGCAGTATTTATACAAATACACAGATGTCCTGTGCAGTATTTATACAAATACACAGATGTACTGCAGTATTTATACAAATACATAGACGTATTGCAGTATTTTATACAATACACAGATGTAGTGCAGTATATACAAATACACAGATGTAGTGCAGTATTTATACAAATACACAGATGTAGTGCAGTATTTATACAAATACACAGATGTCCTGCAGTATTTATACAAATACACAGATGTACTGCAGTATTTATACAAATACATAGACGTATTGCAGTATTTATACAAATACACAGATGTCCTGCAGTATTTATACAAATACACAGATGTAGTGCAGTATTTATACAAATACACAGATGTAGTGCAGTATTTATACAAATACACAGATGTCCTGCAGTATTTATACAAATACACAGATGTAGTGCAGTATTTATACAAATACACAGATGTACTGCAGTATTTATACAAAATACACAGTGTCCTGCAGTATTTATACAAATACCCAGATGTAGTGCAGTATTTATACAAATACCATGATGTAGTGCAGTATTTATACAAATACACAGATGTCTGCAGTATTATACCAGGACCAGAGTGTACTAGAGTATTTATACAAATCATAGACGTAGGACAGTATTTATACAAATACCAGATGTAAACAGTATTTATACAAATACACAGATGTAGTGCAGTATTTATACAAGATACCAGATGTAGTGCAGTATTTATACAAATACCAGATGTCCTGCAGTATTTATACAAATACCAGATGTAGTGCAGTATTTATACAAATACACACAGAGGTCTGCAGTATTTATACAAATACACCAGGTCTAGACCAGTATTTATACCAAATACACAGATGTAGTGCTATTTACCAAATACACAGATGTACTGCAGTATTTATACTAATACCAGGATGTAGTGCAGTATTTATATCAAGGCACAGATGTACTGCAGTATTTATACAAATACATAGACCAGTATTGCAGTATTTATAGGTCTACACAGATGTAACCAGCAGTATTTATACAAATACAACAGATGTAGTGCAGTATTTATACAAATACACAGATGTCCTGCAGTATTTATACAAAACCAGGTAGTGCAGTATTTATACAAATACACAGTGTACTGCAGTATTTATACAAATACACAGATGTCCTGCAGTATTTAGACAAATACACAGATGTAGTGGCAGTATTTATACAAAATACACAGATGTCCTGCAGTATTTATACAAATACACAGATGACTAGTGCAGTATTTATACAAATACACAGATGTAAACCAGTATTTATACACCATACCAGATGTACTGCAGTATTTATACAAATACAGAGGACGTATTGCAGTATTTATACAAATACACAGATGTAGACCAGTATTTATACAAATACACAGAGGTGTAGTGCAGTATTTATACAAATACACAGACCTGACAGACCACGGACTCAGTATAGACCAGGACTAGACCAGGACCATACACAGACTATCCAGGTCCTATTTAGGACTAGGACTAGGACCAGGATTCAGATGTACTAGACCATTTACCAAATACACCAGATGTCCTGCAGTACTTTATACAATACACAGATGTACTGCAGTATTTATACAAATACACAGATGTCCTGCAGTATTTATACAAATACACAGATGTAGTGCAGTATTTATACAAATACACAGATGTACTGCAGTATTTCTACTTCGCACTGACCTCTGCTGCTGCAGGGGAAGCGGTGGAGCCGCACTTGGCCGTTAGCTTGCGCGGTGGCTAACACGGCGGAGCTCAGGTTGGCGTGGGCCGAGTTCACGGACCTCGGAGCCGTATTTGGGCCAATGCCGTTGACCTCTGACCCCACGACCCCCAGGACCAGGTCATCCACTGCAGGACCCGACCTCCAGGACCAGGCTTACCCCAGAAACAGACCGGGACCAGGTCTAGACCAGGACCAGGACTAAACCAGGACCAGGTCTAGACCAGGACCAGGACTAGACCAGGACCAGGTAAACAGACCAGGACTAGACCAGGACCAGGACTAAACCAGGACCAGGACAGGACCAGGACTAGACCAGACCAGGTCTAGACCAGGACAGACCAGGACCAGGTCTAGACCAGGACTAGACCAGGACCAGGACTAAACCAGGACCAGGACTAGACCAGGACCAGGTCTAGACCAGACCAGACCAGACCAGGACCAGGACTAGACCAGGACCAGGACTAAACCAGGACCAGGACTAGACCAGGACCAGGACTAGACCAGGACCAGGTCTAGACCAGGACCAGGTCTAGACCAGACCAGGACTAAACCAGGACCAGGACTAGACCAGGACCAGGTCTAGACCAGGACCAGGACTAGACCAGACCAGGACTAGACCAGGACCAGGACTAAACCACAGGACCAGGACTAGACCAGACCAGGACTAGTCTAGACCAGGACTAGACCAGGACCAGGTCTAGACCAGGACTAGACCAGGACCAGGACTAGACCAGGACCAGGACTAGACCAGGACCAGGTCTAGACCAGGACTAGGTCAGGACCAGGACCAGGACCCGGGACCAGACTAGACCAGGACCAGGACTAGACCAGGACCAGGTCTAGACCAGGACTAGACCAGGACCAGACAGGACTAAACCAGGACCAGGACTAGACCAGGACCAGGTCTAGATCAGGACCAGACCAGGACCAGACCAGGACTAGACCAGGACCAGGACTAAACCAGGACCAGGACCAGACCAGGACCAGGTCTAGACCAGGACTAGACCAGGACCAGGTCTAGACCAGGACTAGACCAGGACCAGGACTAAACCAGGACCAGGACTAGACCAGGACCAGGTCTAGACCAGGACTAGACCAGGACCAGGACTAAACCGGGACCAGGACTAGACCAGGACCAGGACTAGACCAGGACCAGGTCTAGACCAGGACTAGACCAGGACCAGACCAGGACTAAACCAGGACCAGGACTAGACCAGGACCAGGTCTAGATCAGGACTAGACCAGGACCAGACCAGGACTAGACCAGGACCAGGACTAAACCAGGACCAGGACCAGACCAGGACCAGGTCTAGACCAGGACTAGACCAGGACCAGGTCTAGACCAGGACTAGACCAGGACCAGGACTAAACCAGGACCAGGACTAGACCAGGACCAGGTCTAGACCAGGACTAGACCAGGACCAGGACTAAACCCGGGACCAGGGACTAGACCAGACCAGGACCAGGACTAGACCAGGACCAGGTCTAGACCAGGACTAGACCAGGACCAGACCAGGACTAAACCAGGACCAGGACTAGACCAGGACCAGGTCTAGATCAGGACTAGACCAGGACCAGACCAGGACTAGACCAGGACCAGGACTAAACCAGGACCAGGACCAGACCAGGACCAGGACTAAACCAGGACTAGACCAGGACTTACCGGGCATCCTGTAGACCAGGACTAGGCTCCGTCGTTGACCAGGAGAACTCAGGCTGTCCAGGACCAGGTCCAGCAGGAGTGATGCAGGACCAGGTGTTCCTAGACCAGGACCACTGACCCCTGACCAGTGACCCTCTGCACTCACCCCCTTCTTATACCAGGGGATCGTAAAGACCAGGTATTTACCTCTAGACCAGAGGACCAGGATTTACTAAACCAGTGGGGTACTAACAGAGGGTCTAGACCATGACTAGACCAGGACCAGGACTAGACCCAGGACTGTGGGACTAAACCAGGTATTTACCCCTGACCCAGGTATAGACCAGGGGGTATTTGACCAGGACCAGGACTAGACCACTCCAGTGGGGGATTAGACCAGAGGAGGTACTTTACCAGGACCAGGACTAAACCAGGACCAGGACCAGACCTGACCAGGTCTAGACCAGGTACTAGACCAGGACCAGGTCTTAACCAGAGGACTAGACCAGGACCAGTACTAAACCAGGACCAGGTATTAGACCAGGACCAGGTCTAGACCAGGGACTAGACCAGGACCAGGACTAAACGGGGGGTAGGACTAGACCAGGACCAGGACTAGACCAGGACCAGGTCTAGACCAGGACTAGACCAGGACCAGACCAGGACTAAACCAGGACCAGGACTAGACCAGGACCAGGTCTAGATCAGGACTAGACCAGGACCAGACCAGGACTAGACCAGGACCAGGACTAAACCAGGACCAGGACCAGACCAGGACCAGGACTAAACCAGGACTAAACCTTCAACTTACCGGGCATCCTGTAGAAGGCTCTGTTTCCGGCTCCGTCGTTGGTCAGGAGAACTCTGCTGTCCACTGACCAGTCCAGGTGAGTGATGCACCCTGCAGCTGTTCCTCCGGCCTCCACTGACCCTGCAGGTGCTCCTCTGCACTCACCCACCTTCTTATACCTGGGGATCGTTAAAGAGGAGGTATTTACCTCTGTGGGGTATTAAAGAGGAGGTATTTACTCCTGTGGGGTTATTAAGAGGAGGTATTTACTCCTGTGGGTATTAAAGAGGGAGGTATTTACTCCTGTGGGTATTAAAGAGGAGGTATTTACTCCTGTGGGGTATTAAAGAGGAGGTATTTACTCCTGTGGGGTATTAAAGAGGAGCTATTTACTCCTGTGGGGTATTAAAGAGGAGGTATTTACTCCTGTGGGGTATTAAAGAGGAGGTATTTACTCCTGTGGGGTATTAAAGAGGAGGTATTTACTCCTGTGGGGTATTAAAGAGGAGGTATTTACTCCTGTGGGGTATTAAAGAGGAGGTATTTACTCCTGGGGGGTATTAAACGGGGGGTATCTCGTCTCGTACCTTTGTGCTGTGGCGTAGATGTCCACACAGCCGTCGTTACAGCCCACGGCCAGCAGGGCGGTGTCCGGAGAGAACTTGAGCTCGTGAATAACTTCACGGCGCTCCTTCACGTGCACCACCTCCGACATGTCCCTGGGAACAACAACAACAGTAAACAAACAAACAAACAGACAAACAAACAAACAAACAAACAAATAAACAAATAAACACAAAAACAAACAAATAAACAAACAAACAAACAAACAAACAAACAAATAAACAAATAAACACAAAAACAAACAAATAAACAAACAAACAAACAAATAAACAAATAAACACAAAAACAAACAAACAAACAAATAAACAAATAAACACAAAAACAAACAAATAAACAAACAAACAAACAAACAGGGCCTCTGGTCTATTCCATCATTGTGGCTTTACAAAGTCACTTCTGAACCAGGTCTGTGGGAGGGCATCTGGGTCAGACGTGTGTGTGGGAGGGCATCTGACTCAGACGTGTGTGTGGGAGGGCATCTGACTCAGACGTGTGTGTGGGAGGGCATCTGACTCAGACGGTGTGTGTGGGAGGGCATCTGACTCAGACGTGTGTGTGGGAGGGCATCTGGAGAGAGTGTGGTGTGTGGGAGGGCATCTGGGTCAGACGTGTGTGTGGGAGGGCATCTGGGTCAGACGTGTGGCAGGGCATCTGGGTCAGACGTGTGTGTGGGAGGGCATCTGGGTCAGACGTGTGGGAGGGCATCTGGGTCAGAGGTGTGTGTGGCAGGGCATCTGGGTCAGACGTGTGTGTGGGAGGGCATCTGGGTCAGAGGTGTGTGTGGGAGGGCATCTGGGTCAGAGGTGTGTGTGGGAGGGCATCTGGGTCAGAGGTGTGTGTGGGAGGGCATCTGGGAGTCAGACGAGGTGGCAGGGCATCTGGGTCAGAGAGTGTGTGTGGCAGGGCATCTGGGTCAGACGTGTGTGTGGGAGGGCATCTGGGTCAGACCTGACGCGCAGCACGGTGAAGGATCCGTCCTTCAGCCCCAGAGCCAGGACCGACCCGTCGGGGTGAAAGGTCACGCTTCGAACGCCCTCCTCCACGTTACAGCGAGCGAGCAAACGATGATCGACCAAACTCCAGAGTCTGAGGGAGAGAGAGAGAGGAGGAGGAGGAGGAGGAGAGAGAGAGAGAGAGAGAGAGGAGAGAGAGAGAGAGAGAGGAGGAGGAGGAGGAGGGAGGAGGAGGAGGAGGAGAGAGGAGGAGAGAGAGAGAGGAGGAGGAGGAAGAGAGAGAGGACAGAGGAGGAGGAGCAGGAGAGAGAGGAGAGAGGAGGAGGAGGAGGAGAGAGAGAGGAGGAGGAGGAGGAGAGAGGAGAGAGAGAGAGGAGAGAGGAGAGGAGGAGGAGAGAGAGAGAGGAGAGAGGAGGAGGAGGAGGAGAGAGGAGGAGGAGAGAGAGGAGGAGAGAGGAGGGGAGGAGGAGAGAGGAGAGAGAGAGGAGAGGAGGAGGAGGAGGAGGAGAGAGGAGAGAGGAGAGAGAGGAGGAGGAGAGAGAGGAGGAGGAGAGGAGAGAGGAGAGGAGGAGAGGAGAGGAGAGAGGAGGAGGAGAGAGAGAGAGAGGAGGAGGAGGAGGAGGAAGAGAGAGAGGAGAGAGAGAGAGAGGAGGAGAGGAGAGAGAGAGAGAGAGAAGAGGAGAGAGAGGAGAGAGAGAGAGAGAAGGGGAGGAGGAGGAGAGAGAGGAGGAGGAGAGGAGGAGGGAGGAGGAGGAGGAGAGAGGAAGAGGAGGAGAGAGAGAGAGGGAGGAGGAGGGAGGAGGAGAGAGAGAGGGAGGAGGAGGGAGGAGATAGAGAGGAGAGAGGAGGAGAGAGAGATGTCGGAGAAGCTTAAATGAAAGAGAGGAGAGAGTGAGAGAGAGAGAGACAGAGAGGAGAGACCCTGACCTGAGAGAGCGGAGGACACTGACCCGAGAGAGGAGGAGAGACTGACCTGACCCGAGAGAGAGAGCGGTCCTCAGGAGACCCGAGAGAGCGGTCCTCACTGACCTGAGAGAGCGGTCCTCACTGACCCGACCCAGAGAGCGTCCTCACTGACCTGAGAGAGAGCGGTCCTCACTGACCCGAGAGAGCGGTCCTCACTGACCTGAGAGAGCGGTCATCACTGACCTGAGAGAGCGGTCCTCACTGACCCGAGAGAGCGGGTCCTCACTGACCTGAGAGAGCGGTCCTCACTGACCTGACCTGAGAGAGCGGTCCTCACTGACCCGAGAGAGAGCGGTCATCACTGACCCGAGAGAGCGGGTCCTCACTGACCCGAGAGAGCGGTCCTCACTGACCTGAGAGAGCGGTCCTCACTGACCCGACGAGAGAGAGGTCATCACTGACCTGACCTGAGAGAGCGGTCCTCACTGACCCGAGAGAGCGGTCATCACTGACCTGACCTGAGAGAGCGGTCCTCACTGACCCGAGAGAGCGGTCCTCACTGACCCGAGAGAGCGGTCCTCACTGACCCGAGAGAGCGGTCCTCACTGACCCGAGAGAGCGGTCCTCACTGACCTGACCTGAGAGAGCGGTCCTCACTGACCTGAGAGAGCGGTCCTCACTGACCCGAGAGAGCGGTCCTCACTGACCCGACCCGAGAGCGGTCCTCACTGACCCGAGAGAGCGGTCCTCACTGACCCCGAGAGAGCGGTCCTCACTGACCCGAGAGAGAGAGCGGTCCTCACTGACCCGAGAGAGCGGTCCTCACTGACCCTGAGAGAGCGGTCCTCACTGAACCCGAGAGAGCGGTCCTCACTGACCTGACCTGAGAGAGCGCGTCCTCACTGACCTGACCTGAGAGAGCGGTCCTCACTGACCCCGAGAGAGCGGTCCTCACTGCCCCTGAGAGAGCGGTCCTCACTGACCCGAGAGAGCGGTCCTCACTGACCTGACCTGAGAGAGCGGTCCTCACTGACCCGAGAGAGCGGTCCTCACTGACCCTGAGAGAGCGGTCCTCACTGAGAGCGAGAGAGCGGTCCTCACTGACCTGAGAGAGCGGTCCTCACTGACCTGAGAGAGCGGTCCTCACTGACCTGACCCGAGAGAGCGGTCCTCACTGACCCGAGAGAGCGGTCCTCACTGACCTGAGAGAGCGGTCCTCACTGACCTGACCCGAGAGAGCGGTCCTCACTGACCCGAGAGAGCGGTCCTCACTGACCTGACCTGAGAGAGCGGTCCTCACTGACCTGAGAGAGCGGTCCTCACTGACCTGAGAGAGCGGTCCTCACTGACCTGACCCGAGAGAGCGGTCCTCACTGACCTGACCTGAGAGAGCGGTCCTCACTGACCCGAGAGAGCGGTCCTCACTGACCTGACCTGAGAGCGGGTCCTCACTGACCTGACCCGAGAGCGGTCCCTCACTGACCCGAGAGAGCGGTCCTCTGACCTGACCTGAGAGAGCGGTCCTCACTGACCTGAGAGAGCGGTCCTCCTCACTGACCTGAGAGAGCGGTCCTCACTGACCCGAGAGAGAGCGGTCCATCACTGACCTGACCCGAGAGAGCGGTCCTCACTGACCTGAGAGAGCGGTCATCACTGACCTGACCTGAGAGAGCGGTCCTCACTGACCCGAGAGAGCGGTCCTCACTGACCCGAGAGAGCGGTCCTCACTGACCTGAGAGAGCGGTCCTCACTGACCTGACCTGAGAGAGCGGTCCTCACTGACCCGAGAGAGCGGTCCTCACTGACCTGAGAGAGCGGTCCTCACTGACCCGAGAGAGCGGTCATCACTGACCTGACCCGAGAGAGCGGTCCTCACTGACCCGAGAGAGCGGTCCTCACTGACCTGACCTGAGAGAGCGGTCCTCACTGACCTGAGAGAGCGGTCATCACTGCCGGTCAGGGCCACCTGTTGTTTGGGGTGAGTGTCCAGGGCCCAGAGCTCAGCTTCACTGTGGCCCTGGACCAAGACCTGGGGCCGGTTCAGGTCTCGAACTTGGACCTCGAAGATCTCCCCGTCCTGAGTCCCCGCGAGGACTCTGTCTGACCGCCAGCACACGGACCGCACCGAGAGACCTGAGGACACCAGACATGTGGTCAGAACTGTTTTAGCCCTGTTTAGTCCTGTTTCGTCCTGTTTTAGTCCAGTTTAGTCCAGTTTAGTCCAGTTTAGTCCTGTTTAGTCCTGTTTAGTCCTGTTTAGTCCTGTTTAGTCCTGTTTAGTCCCGTTTAGTCCCGTTTAGTCCAGTTTAGTCCTGTTTAGTCCTGTTTCGTCCTGTTTAGTCCTGTTTAGTCCAGTTTAGTCCTGTTTAGTCCCGTTTAGTCCCGTTTAGTCCCGTTTAGTCCAGTTTAGTCCCGTTTAGTCCCGTTTAGTCCCGTTTTAGTCCCGTTTTAGTCCCTGTTTAGTCCTGTTTAGTCCTGTTTCGTCCTGTTTAGTCCTGTTTTGTCCTGTTTTAGTCCTGTTTAGTCCTGTTTAGTCCTGTTTAGTCCTGTTTAGTCCTGTTTCGTCCTGTTTAGTCCAGTTTAGTCCTGTTTAGTCCCGTTTAGTCCCGTTTAGTCCCGTTTAGTCCAGTTTAGTCCCGTTTAGTCCCGTTTAGTCCCGTTTTAGTCCCGTTTTAGTCCCGTTTTAGTCCCTGTTTAGTCCTGTTTAGTCCTGTTTAGTCCTGTTTAGTCCTGTTTCGTCCTGTTTCGTCCTGTTTCGTCCTGTTTAGCCCTGGTTTAGTCTTGTTTAATCCTGTTTAGTCCCATTTCGTCCCCTTTCGTCCCGTTTCGTCCCGTTTTAGTCTGGTTTCGTCCTGTTTCGTCCCGTTTCGTCCTCTTTCGTCCGGTTTCGTCCGGTTTCGTCCCTTTTCGTCCTCTCTCATCCTGTTTCGTCCCGTTTCGTCCTTTTTCGTCCCCTTTCGTCCCGTTTCGTCCCGTTTCGTCCCCTTTCGTCCCGTTTCGTCCCCTTTCGTCCCGTTTCGTCCCGTTTCGTCCTCTCTCGTCTTGTTTCGTCCTGTTTCAGTCCGGTTTCGTCCCCTTTCGTCCCGTTCGTCCTGGTTTAGTCCGGTTTCGTCCCCTTTCGTCCCCTTTCGTCCCGTTTCGTCCTGGTTTAGTCCGGTTTCGTCCCCTTTCGTCCCGTTTCGTCCTGGTTTAGTCCGGTTTCGTCCCCTTTCGTCCCCTTTCGTCCGGTTTCGTCCGGTTTCGTCCGGTTTCGTCCGGTTTCGTCCAGTTTCATCCCGTTTCGTCCCTTTTTCGTCCTCTTTCGTCCCGTTTCGTCCCCTTTCGTCCCCCGTTTTCGTCCCGTTTCGTCCCGTTTCGTCCCGTTTCGTCCCGTTTCGTCCCGTTTCGTCCCGTTTCGTCCCGTTTCGTCCTTTCGTCCTCTCCTGTTTAGTCCTGTTTCGTCCTGTTTTAGTCCGGTTTCGTCCTTTTTTCGTCCCTTTCATCCCGTTTCGTCGTCCTTTCGTCCTGTTTCGTCCCGTTTCGTCCCGTTTCGTCCGGTTTCGTCCGGTTTCGTCCGGTTTCGTCCAGTTTCGTCCCGTTTCGTCCCTTTTCGTCCCTTTTCGTCCTCTTTCGTCCCGTTTCGTCCCCTTTCGTCCCCTTTCGTCCCGTTTCGTCCCGTTTCGTCCCGTTTCGTCCCCTTTCGTCCCGTTTCGTCCCGTTTCGTCAGTTTCGTCCCGTTTCGTCCCGTTTCGTCCTCTCTCGTCCTGTTTAGTCCTGTTTTAGTCCGGTTTCGTCCCTTTTCGTCCCGTTTCGTCCCGTTTCGTCGTCTTTCGTCCTGTTTCGTCCCGTTTCGTCCTTTTTCGTCCCGTTTCGTCCCGTTTCGTCCCGTTTCGTCCTCTCTCGTCTTGTTTCGTCCTGTTTCAGTCCGGATTCGTCCTGTTTCGTCCCCTTTCGTCCCCTCTCGTCCGGTTTCGTCCGGTTTCGTCCCGTTTCGTCCCTTTTCGTCCCGTTTCGTCCCGTTTCGTCCCGTTTCGTCCCGTTTCGTCCCCTTTCGTCCCCTTTCGTCCCGTTTCGTCCCGTTTCGTCCCGTTTCGTCCCGTTTCGTCCCGTTTCGTCCCGTTTCGTCCCGTTTCGTCCCCTTTCGTCCCGTTTCGTCCCGTTTCGTCCGTTTCGTCCCGTTTCGTTTAGTCCCGTTCGTCCCCTTTCGTCCCCGTTCGTCCCGTTTCGTCCCGTTCGTCCCCTTTCGTCCAGTTTCGTCCCGTTTCGTCCTGTTTCGTCCCGTTTCGTCCCGTTTCGTCCCGTTTCGTCCCTTTCGTCCAGTTTCGTCCCGTTTCGTCCCGTTTCGTCCTGTTTCGTCCTGTTTCGTCCCGTTTCGTCCCGTTTCCCGTTTCGTCCCGTTTCGTCCCTCTTTCCTGTTTAGTCCTGTTTTAGTCCCTGTTTCGTCCTTTTCGTCCCGTTTCGTCCCGTTTCGTCCTCTTTCGTCCTGTTTCGTCCCGTTTCGTCCCGTTTCGTCCTTTCGTCCTCTCTCGTCCCGTTTCGTCCCGTTTCGTCCCCTTTCGTCCCATTTCGTCCTCTCTCGTCTTGTTTCGTCCTGTTTCAGTCCGGATTCGTCCTGTTTCGTCCCCTTTCGTCCCGTTTCGTTCTGGTTTAGTCCGGTTTCGTCCCCTTTCGTCCGGTTTCGTCCGGTTTCGTCCGGTTTCGTCCCGTTTAGTCCCGTTTTAGTCCGGTTTCGTCCTGTTTCGTCCTCTTTCATCCTCTTCGTCCGGTTTCGTCCGGTTTCGTCCCTTTTCGTCCTGGTTCATCCCGTTTCATCCCGTTTCGTCCCCTTTCGTCCCGTTTCGTCCCCTTTCGTCCCGTTTCGTCCCGTTTCGTCCCGTTTCGTCCCGTTTCGTCCCGTTTCGTCCCGTTTCGTCCCGTTTCGTCCTGGTTTAGTCCCGTTTCGTCCCGTTTCGTACCTGCGTAGCCTTGAGGACTGTCTCTCAGGTTGATCCTGGTGATGGGGTTGAAGTCCAGGTCCCAGAGTCGGACACATCCGTCTTTGCCTCCGCTGCAGAAGCCGTCCTCAGACACCTGCAGGCTGAAGATCCCAGCCTGACCCGGGACCAGAGCCGGGTTAGACCAGGACCGGGTTAGACCAGACACCGGGTTAGACCAGAACCGGGTTAGACCAGTGCCGGGTTAGACCAGGACCGGGTTAGACCAGAGCCGGGTTAGACCAGAACCGGGTTAGACCAGGACTGGGTTAGACCAGACACCGGGTTAGACCAGAACCGGGTTAGACCAGAGCCGGGTTAGACCAGGACCGGGTTAGACCAGAGACCGGGTTAGACCAGAGACCGGGTTAGACCAGGACCGGGTTAGACCAGAGACCGGGTTAGACCAGAGCCGGGTTAGACCAGAACCGGGTTATGTCACACCCGTCAGGAGCAGGGGCCCGTCTCCAGATCTCGGTCTTGGACGGACGACTTTAGCCCGAGGTTTTGATCCAATGCTCCACAGATTTAGCTCCTGAGATCAGACCCAGACCCCGGAGCGAAGGGGCCGAGCGGGTTTACACAGACTAGACAAATCAGAGCTGACCTCGGCTCCACAGACCAATTTTTTTATGTATTTATTTTGCACTTATACAACATGATAAAAGGACAGTTTGTAAAAATCAGGTGAAGGAGGAGACAAAAAAACCCAAAGGCCTGATTTTAAACCTACATCAAACATGTAACAGAGTCCACGAGTTTATGGACTTTTCTTATACTGAGAGATTTGATTTTTCTCTTCACGCAGTCTGCTCTTTCCAGAACGAGTTATTTAAATGAATCAATTTTGATTTTAAGGTTTGTCTCTTTTAGAGACAATCTGTTCAATTTGAACCATAAGAAGATAATCCAGCACTGACTTTGTGCATTGAATCGTATCATCAGTGAACATCAGATCTTATTATAAGATCTAGAGACATATGAATCGTTTATGTATAATAAAAATAATAAAGGGCCCTATATGGACCCCTGAGGAACCCCACTGAGGAACCCCACTGAGGAACCCCACTGAGGAACCCCACTGAGGAACCCCACTGAGGAACCCCACTGAGGAACCCCACTGAGGAACCCCATACTGTGTATCAGCTCCATCAGAACTGCAACGATTTATACAAACTCAGCAAGATCAGAAATATAATTCTGTACTGTTACTGAGCAGGGCCCATATGGGCCCTAGAGGAGGGACCGTGTGGGCCCTAGAGGAGGGACTGTATGGGCCCTAGAGGAGGGACCGTGTGGGCCCTAGAGGAGGGACCGTGTGGGCCCTAGAGGAGGGACCGTATGGGCCCTAGAGGAGGGACCGTGTGGGCCCTAGAGGAGGGACCGTATGGGCCCTAGAGGAGGGACCGTGTGGGCCCTAGAGGAGGGACCGTGTGGGCCCTAGAGGAGGGACTGTATGGGCCCTAGAGGAGGGATCGTGTGGGCCCTAGAGGACCGTGTGGGCCCTAGAGGAGGGACCGTGTGGGCCCTAGAGGAGGGACTGTATGGGCCCTAGAGGAGGGATCGTGTGGGCCCTAGAGGAGGGATCGTGTGGGCCCTAGAGGAGGGACTGTATGGGCCCTAGAGGAGGGGACCGTGTGGGCCCTAGAGGAGGGACCGTGGGGGCCCTAGAGGAGGGACCGTGTGGGCCCTAGAGGAGGGACCGTATGGGCCCTAGAGGAGGGACCGTGTGGGCCCTAGAGGAGGGACCGTATGGGCCCTAGAGGAGGGACCGTATGGGCCCTAGAGGAGGGACCGTGTGGGCCCTAGAGGAGGGACCGTGTGGGCCCTAGAGGAGGGACCGTATGGGCCCTAGAGGAGGGACCGTGTGGGCCCTAGAGGAGGGACCGTGTGGGCCCTAGAGGAGGGACCGTGTGGGCCTAGAGGAGGGACCGTATGGGCCCTAGAGGAGGGACCGTATGGGCCCTAGAGGAGGGACCGTATGGGCCCTAGAGGAGGGACCGTGTGGGGCCCTAGAGGAGGGACCGTGTGTGGCCCTAGAGGAGGGACCGTGTGGGCCCTAGAGGAGGGACCGTAGGGCCCTAGAGGAGGGACCGTGTGGGCCCTTGAGGAGGGACCGTGTGGGCCCTTGAGGAGGGACCTGTGTGGGCCCTAGAGGAGGCACCGTGTGGGCCCTAGAGGACACCGTATGGGCCCTAGAGGAGGGACCGTATGGGCCCTAGAGGAGGGACCGTATGGGCCCTAGAGGAGGCACCGTGTGGGCCCTTGAGGAGAGCTTGTTGTCTCTGCCCCTCTCTTCTTTTGTGCAGGTCTAACCCACCTGCACTTGCTGCTGTCGCCCTGTCTGTCGCTTTAGTCCTGGTTCAGTCCAGGTTCAGTCCAGGTTTAGTCCAGGTTTAGTCCAGGTTTAGTCCCGGTCTAGTCCCGGTCTAGTCCCGGTCTAGTCCCGGTTCAGACTCACGGCGTGGGCGTTGGGGACAGTCCTGATCACGCTGGCGTCCCTCCACAGCAGCACGTCTCCGCTCAGAGCGCCGGAGAACGTGACGTCATCTCTGAGCGCCACAGACAAAACCGTCTGGTCCGGGACCTTTCCAAAAACACCCCTCCGGAAGGACAGCAGCGTCCCACACAGGCTCCAGAACTGAGAGAGGAGGAGTCAGAGGCCCTCTGTGTGTCAGACCCCCTCTCTGTGTGTCAGGTCCCCTCTCTCTGTGTGTCAGGTCCCCTCTCTGTGTGTCAGATGCCCTCTCTGTGTGTCAGGTCCCCCCTCTGTGTGTCAGGTCCCCTCTCTGTGTGTCAGATGCCCTCTCTGTGTGTCAGGTCCCCTCTCTGTGTGTCAGACCCCCCCCCTCTGTGTGTCAGGTCCCCCTCTCTGTGTGTCAGGTCCCCTCTCTGTGTGTCAGGTCCCCTCCCCGTGTGTCAGGTCCCCTCTCTGTGTGTCAGGTCCCTCTCTGTGTGTCAGATGCCCTCTCTGTGTGTCAGGTCCCCTCTGTGTGTCAGATGCCCTCTCTGTGTGTCAGGTCCCCTCTCTGTGTGTCAGGTCCCCTCTCTGTGTGTCAGGTCCCCTCTGTGTGTCAGGTCCCTCCCTGTGTGTGTCAGATGCCCCCCTGTGTGTCAGGTCCCCTCCCTGTGTGTCAGGTCCCCCCCCCCTGTGTGTCAGGTCCCCTCTGTGTGTCAGGTCCCCTCTCTGTGTGTCAGGTCCCCCTCTGTGTGTGTCAGGTCCCCTCTCTGTGTGTGTCAGACCCCTCTCTGTGTGTCAGACCCCCCCTCTGTGTGTCAGGTCCCCTCCCTGTGTGTCAGACCCCCCCTCTGTGTGTCAGGTCCCCCCTCTGTGTGTCAGAGGCCCTCTCTGTGTGTGTCAGGTCCCCCCTCTCTGTGTGTCAGGTCCCCCCTCTGTGTGTCAGGTCCCTCTCTGTGTGTGTCACACCCCTCCCCTGTGTGTCAGGTCCCCTCTGTGTGTGTCAGACCCCCCTCTGTGTGTCAGGTCCCCTCTCTGTGTGTCAGATCCCCCTCTCTGTGTGTGTCAGGTCCCCTCTCTGTGTGTCAGGTCCCCTCTCTGTGTGTGTCAGATGCCCTCTCTGTGTGTCAGGTCCCCTCTCTGTGTGTCAGATGCCCTCCCTGTGTGTCAGATGCCCTCCCCGTGTGTGTCAGGTCCCCTCTCTGTGTGTCAGGTCCCCTCTGTGTGTCAGGTCCCCTCCCTGTGTGTCAGATGCCCTCCCTGTGTGTCAGGTCCCCTCCCTGTGTGTCAGGTCCCCTCCCTGTGTGTCAGGTCCCCTCTCTGTGTGTCAGGTCCCCCTCTGTGTGTCAGGTCCCCCTCTGTGTGTGTCAGACCCCCCTCTGGTGTCAGACCCCCCTCTCTGTGTCAGGTCCCCCCCTGTGTGTCAGACCCCCCCTCTGTGTGTGTCAGGTCCCCCCTCTGTGTGTCAGAGGCCCCCCTCTGTGTGTCAGGTCCCCCCTCTGTGTGTCAGGTCCCCCCTCTGTGTGTCAGGTCCCCTCTCTGTGTGTCACACCCCCTCCCCGTGTGTCAGGTCCCCTCTGTGTGTGTCAGACCCCCCCTCTGTGTGTCAGGTCCCCCCTCTGTGTGTCAGACCCCCCCTCTGTGTGTGTCAGGTCCCCCTCTCTGTGTGTCAGGTCCCCTCTCTGTGTGTCAGATGCCCCTCTCTGTGTGTCAGTCCCCTCTCTGTGTGTCAGATGCCCCCCTGTGTGTCAGATGCCCTCCCCGTGTGTCAGGTCCCCCCTCTGTGTGTGTCAGGTCCCCTCTCTGTGTGTCAGGTCCCCTCTCTGTGTGTGTCAGGTCCCCTCTCTCTGTGTGTCAGGTCCCCTCTCTGTGTGTCAGGTCTCCTCCCCGTGTGTCAGGTCCCCTCTCTGTGTGTGTCAGGTCCCCTCTCTGTGTGTCAGGTCCCCTCTCTGTGTGTGTCAGATGCCCTCCCTGTGTGTCAGGTCCCCTCTCTGTGTGTCAGATGCCCTCCCTCTGTGTGTCAGATCCCTCTCTGTGTGTCAGATGCCCTCCCTGTGTGTCAGGTCCCTCCTCTGTGTGTCAGATGCCCTCTCTGTGTGTCAGGTCCCCTCTCTGTGTGTCAGGTCCCCTCTCTGTGTGTCAGGTCCCTCTCCCTGTGTGTCAGGTCCCTCTCTGTGTGTGTCAGGTCCCTCTCTGTGTGTCAGATGCCCTCCCCGTGTGTGTCAGGTCCCCTCTCTGTGTGTCAGGTCCCCTCTCTGTGTGTAAGGTCCCCTCTCTGTGTGTCAGGTCCCCTCTCTGTGTGTCAGGTCCCCTCCCTGTGTGTCAGGTCCCCTCCTGTGTGTCAGGTCCCCTCCCTGTGTGTCAGATGCCCTCCCCGTGTGTGTCAGGTCCCCTCTCTGTGTGTCAGGTCCCCTCCCTGTGTGTCAGGTCCCCTCTCTGTGTGTCAGGTCCCCTCCCTGTGTGTCAGATGCCCTCCCCGTGTGTGTCAGGTCCCCCCTCTGTGTGTCAGGTGTCCCAGTGTGTCAGATGCCCTCCCCGTGTGTGTCAGATGCACCTCCCTGTGTGTCAGGTCCCCTCCTGTGTGTGTCAGATGCCCTCCCTCTGTGTGTCAGGTCCCCTCCCGTGTGTGTCAGGTCCCCTCCCTGTGTGTCAGGTCCCCTCCCTGTATGTCAGGTCCCCTCCCTGTGTGTCAGATGCCCCTCCCTGTGTGTCAGATGTCCCCTCCCTGTGTGTGTCAGGTCCCCTCCCTGTGTGTCAGGTCCCCTCCCCGTGTGTGTCAGGTCCCCTCTCTGTGTGTCAGGTCCCCTCCCTGTGTGTCAGGTGTGATCCTGTACCTTGATGTGTTTGACTCCACAGGTGACAAGTCGGTCGGGCTGAACAGGATCCCAGCTCACGTCAAAGATCTGACAAGAAACAAAGGTCAGAACTAAACCAGGACTAAACCAGATCCGATCCAAGTCCAGACCTGGGAGGACTCACCCGGTCCGAGTGTCCCGAGGCTGAGACCAGGGCTCGTCCTTGTCTCCAGTCCCAAACACAGACTGTGTTTTTAGAGTCCAGACCCACAGAGACGAGCCGCTGCAACAGAGACTGAGTCAGACCAGGACCAGGTCTAAACCGGGTCTAAACCAGGTCTAAACCAGGACTAAACCAGGTCTAAACCAGGACTGAACCAGGTCTAAACCAGGTATAAACCAGGTCTAAACCAGGACTGAACCAGGTCTAAACCAGGACTAAACCAGGTCTAAACCAGGACTAAACCAGGACTAAACCAGGTCTAAACCAGGACTAAACCAGGACTAAACCAGGACTAAACCAGGACTAAACCAGGTCTAAACCAGGTCTAAACCAGGTTTACCCAGTTCTTCTTCCTCACCTGCCCGTCGGCGCTGAAAGCCAGGCCAGACACTCCATGACTATGCGCCCCCTGGAGGATGGAGACGGTGGAGGTGGAGTAAGAATCCCACACACAGACGAAAGACTCCGCCCCCACCTGCCCCGACGCCACGAGCACGCGGTCCGGGTGCAGCGCCAAACTGACAAATGACAACAGAATATTTCACACAGTTTAAAGTTAAGAGTAAATTACTCTGCGTGTACATGGAAACAGTATGAAGGCCCGCGGCCTGCAGCGCCCCCCTCAGGAAGTATAACACACAAACTGGAGCTATTCGTCTGGCTAAAATATATTTTTAACAATAACATTTTCTAATTGGTTCTCGTCAGGACAAAAGGTGTATCTGCCTCTGAGGACAGGGCGGGTCTGACCTGATGATGTCACATGTTTTAGGGCGGGTCTGACCTGATGATGTCACATGTTTTAGGGCGGGTCTGACCTGATGATGTCACATGTTTTAGGGTGGGTCTTACCTGATGATGTCATGTTTTAGGGCGGGTCTTACCTGATGTCATGTTTTAGGGCGGGTCTGACCTGATGATGTTTTAGGGCGGGGTCTGACCTGATGTCACCTGATGATGTCACATGTTTTAGGGCGGGTCTTATCTGATGATGTCACATGTTTTAGGGCGGGTCTTACCTGATGATGTCATGTTTTAGGGCGGGTCTTACCTGATGATGTCATGTTTTAGGGCGGGTCTTACCTGATGATGTCACATGTTTTAGGGCGGGTCTTATCTGATGATGTCACATGTTTTAGGGCGGGTCTGACCTGATGATGTCACATGTTTTAGGGCGGGTCTGACCTGATGATGTCACATGTTTAGGGCAGGGCGGGGATGATGACCTGATGATGTCACATGTTTTAGGGCGGGGTCTGACTTGATGATGTCACATGTTTTTAGGGCGGGTCTTGACCTGATGATGTCACATGTTTTAGGGCGGGTCTGACCTGATGATGTCACATGTTTTAGGGCGGGTCTGACCTGATGATGTCACATGTTTTAGGGCGGGTCTGACCTGATGATGTCACATGTTTTAGGGCGGGTCTGACCTGATGATGTCATGTTTTAGGGCGGGTCTGACCTGATGATGTCACATGTTTTAGGGCGGGTCTTACCTGATGATGTCGTCCGTATGGCCGTGGTAGAAGCGCTGCGTGTGCTCTCGCGGGTTGTAGACCACGCCCACAGCGGCGGTGAAGTACACGAGCTCTTTGGCGGCGCTGTAGAACAGGTTATTCCGACACTGGTGTCCACGGTAACCGTACACCCACTCCAGATGCAGGCGGCCGCGAGGGGCGGTCTTATCGCACATGTCTTAGGGAGATATTTATACTGACTGCAGAATATTAACAAACTGAACTTATTATTATTAATAACGTTTTCTCCAGACCAGGATCCTCCGCTCAGACGAGGCAGAGGCAAAGTCTTAATCCAAAAAAAATATTATTCAAAAGTTTTATTCAAGCAACAAATCTCCTCAGGTTCAAAGAGTCTTTTTAAAGAGCTCGGCCTACATTTCCCACAATCCTTCACTCCAATATCCTCAGACTGAACCCCTGAAAGGTCAGAGTTTAAGAAGAGCCAGAGCAGACTCTGAAAACTCCTGAGCACAGCCCTGACCCCTGACCTTTGACCCCTGAGCACAGCCCTGACCTTTGACCCCTGAGCACAGCCCTGACCTTTGACCCCTGAGCACAGCCCTGACCTTTGACCCCTGAGCACAGCCCTGACTTTGACCCCTGAGCACAGCTGGAGGTAGATCACACAGTACAAACATGAGCAGCACTTTGTGAATCTTTGGCCCAAACACAGTTCCTCACACAGTCGACAGGTGGCGCTGTGAAAACATATCAAACCTTTGTTAAATCTAAATCTAAGATGAATAAAACATTTTGTTTCTCGTATTTTGTCTTGTCTCACAGATCTACACTTCAGTGACTGTGTTTAGAACAAATAGTTTAAAATAACACGTCTCAGCTTGATTTTGATTTAAGTTTCAGATATTTTTAAAAACAGAAACTTTAGCCCTTCTGATAAACTGAGCGGTAAGTCCACACTGTGAGCGGTAAGTCCACACTGTGATAAACTGAGCGGTAAGTCCACACTGTGAGCGGTAAGTCCACACTGTGAGCGGTAAGTCCACACAGTGAGAGGTAAGTCCACACAGTGAGAGGTAAGTCCACACAGTGAGAGGTAAGTCCACACAGTGAGCGGTCAGTCCACAGAGATGATGGTCACAGATCTGAGATTTATATTTATCCTTTTTCTGATAACAGCTCAGGCTCTGCCCAGGCTCCAGAGGGTCACAGGTTCTATGCTCTGGCTCTTGTACACTCTATATAAACTCTATATATTCTGTGTATATTGTGTATATTCTGTGTATATTCAGTGTATATTCTGTGTATATTGTGTATATTCTGTGTATATTGTGTATATTCAGTGTATATTCTGTGTATTCTGTGTATATTCTGTGTATATTCTGTATATATTGTGTATAAATCCTGCAGAGCTGCACAGTCTGAGGTTCTGGTTGATGCGGCTCTTCTCCGGGTCCAGTGTGAACGAGATGCTCAGTCACGTGACACTGATGTGATTCTAATGAAACACGCGCACGTGCACGCGCAGGTCACTGCACAGGATCCGGATCCGGATCCGAGTCTGAGTGCGAGTCCGAGTCCGGATCTGGGAAATACTCCGTTTACATATAGTTGTGTTTAAACCCGGAGATGCTCCGTCTGCTCCCGGTGAAATCCTCAGATTATCCCCGCTGAAGAGCATCCACACGCGGCCACAGTGAGCACGCGCCCCGCGGGTCCCGGAGCTGCACAGACCGACTCCTCCTGCAGCTCCAGACCGGCACAGAGGCGCTGTTCTCCGGCTCACACCTGCTCCTCTCCCCGGTCCTGCTCCCGGTCCTGCTCCTCTCCCCGACCCGCCCCAGCACCGACCCAGCACCGCCCCAGACCCGCAGAACCGCCGGGATTTAACGGGATTTAACGGGATTTACGGGTCAAGAGAGCAGCGACACGGGAGGACATCCGGGCATTTCACCAGAGCAAAAGCACGAGACTGAACGGTTTAAAAAGGATTTTAAAAGAATTTTTGAAAAAGCATGACCCGTGTGTCCAGCCGTGGACAGGACACTGTCTCTTTGTCTTTATGGACAGAGCCGGGTCCAGACTCACGGCCTGTGTGGAGGCTGTGCTTTTATTTTGAAGCCCAGATCCACACTTCTCTTCACACCGCGGTGCATTGTGGGAAATGAAGTTTGACCTGAAGATAAAACGACAACTTTTAGAGCTCTTCTTCAGTTCTGAAGAAGCTCAGAACTGAGGAAGTGTCTCGAGCAGAGAAACGTCTTCAGTCCTACAGCGATTTGTCCAGAGACACATTTAAACTTCGTCGTCAGGATCAGACCTGGACGACTGAGGGTTTACACAAATATCTGCATTTAGCAATTAGTTCTGGTTTAAAGTTCTTATTTTATTGTAGAGATTCTATGGAATGAAGAGTGCATTATAAATAAAATGCATCATTATCATTATCTAGTTTATTTTTATTTAACCCTTATTTAACCAGGAAAAAGTCCCATTGAGATTAAAAACCTCGTTTCCAAGGGAGTCCAGGCCAAGCGGCAGCAAATAAAACAGTTACATAATCACAAAAGGACAAGATAACAATAAGTAATAAGCCAGTGTGACACGCCCACACGCCCAGTGTGACACGCCCCCTGTGACACACGCCCAGTGACACGCCCCCTGACACGCCCACTGACACGCCCCCAGTGACACGCCCCCAGTGACACGCCCCCAGTGACACGCCCCCAGTGATACGCCCAGTGTGACACGCCCAGTGTGACACGCCCCCTGTGACACGCCCCCAGTGATACGCCCAGTGTGACACACCCCCAGTGATACGCCCCCTCGTGACACGCCCCCTGTGTGTTTTTTTTAACCCTGTCATTGCACACCTGTCAATCAAATTTCACTGGACAAAAGACGCATTTTTAACACTTTATTTTCTGTCAAAAAACTAAATCTTTACTTTTTAGAAATTCAATTTTCAACCAAACATATTTCCAAACAGAAGTTTTTACATTTTTACAGCAGAGATAAGTTCAGTCTTTATTTACACAAGGACAGGGACTCACAGTCATGACGTCACAGCGGAGGGGCGGAGCCTTCAGGTGAACGTCGTCACCGAAAAACAACTTCACTCTGTTTTCAAAGAATCAGTTTATGAGACTGTGGGACGACGTTTAAAAGAAAGTTCTACCATCGAATGTGGAAAATCACATTCTGTTGTTTTCAAAAAGAGTGTTTTTATTTTTACTGCGGCATCAGAATCAGAATCAAGTATCGAGTCTCTTCTTTAGAATCAAAATCCAGTTTGAAATGCACCGAGACGACAACAAACTGAGATGTTAAAATAAATATCTTTTTTTAAGGCAACAGTGGCTCTACAGTCGCCCTCTAACCACGAGGTCGCTAATCAATCCCCGCTGCAAACGCTGCATTCTGTCGTTTTCTTTAAAGACACTTGGCGTCCAGCGAGTGAACAGAGCGACCGACGACTCTGCGTTTGTGCCGTGTTCATAAGCCCCAGGGCAGCTGTGGCTTCACTCCTCCCACAGAGACGAGCGAGAACCATGTGAACGGAACAGCAGCTAGCAGTTATAGCGGCTAATCTGGACCGCGAGTATCATAGCAACCGAGGCCCATGACCACTTCCTGTTTAGAACATGGCGGCGGCTAGCAGGTTAGCTACCTCCATTTATATAAACAGTCTAAGCTAGCAGGTTAGCTACATCCGTTTATATAAACAGTCTAAGCTAGCAGGTTAGCTACATCCGTTTATATAAACAGTCTAAGCTAGCAGGTTAGCTACCTCCATTTACATAAATAGTCTATGCTAGCAGGTTAGCTACGTCCGTTTATATAAACAGTCTATGCTAGCAGGTTAGCTACGTCCGTTTATATAAACAGTCTATGCTAGCAGGTTAGCTACGTCCGTTTATATAAACAGTCTATGCTAGCAGGTTAGCTACGTCCGTTTATATAAACAGTCTATGCTAGCAGGTTAGCTACGTCCGTTTACATAAACAGTCTAAGCTAGCAGGTTAGCTACATCCATTTATATAAACAGTCTATGCTAGCAGGTTAGCTACGTCCGTTTATATAAACAGTCTATGCTAGCAGGTTAGCTACATCCGTTTATATAAACAGTCTAAGCTAGCAGGTTAGCTACAGCCATTTACATAAACAGTCTAAGCTAGCAGGTTAGCGACCTCCGTTTATATAAACAGGACATGGTCTTTACTACTTTTGTGATTTTGGTGAAGTTTAAATGTTACTTGATGTGACGTCATTCAAAAATAATTCCATAACTGTTACCTAGCAACCACAATGTAAACAAGGGCCAAAACTTTCCACCAAACCAAGTCACAATCGGAAAAATGCACAATTAAACAAACGTGACGGTGTTCCAGAGTGAGGCATTAATCTGTCTGTAACCTCAGGGCGGATCAGGTCATTTCTGACCTGAACCAATCACAGAGCTCGTCTCTGAACTCCAGCACAAACAGGAAACAGGAAGTGAGGAAACGGGAAGTGTCAGAAGTCCAGCCACTCGCTCAGGTAAACGCAGGTGGAGGGGGAGATCTCACCGCCGTCGTGACAGTCGTCGAAAACCTGAAACACAAACGGAGCAACACACGTCCTGAGCTCTGATAGGCCAGGTCCCTGTGACATCACTGCAGAAGGTCTAATGAGCGCAACAGTCAGCGCTGGCGTGTGCGTTAGCGTGTGCGTTGGCGTGTGCGGTGGCGTGTGCGTTGGCGTGTGCGCGTGTGCTGGCGGGTGCGTTGGCGTGTGCGTTGGCGTGTGAGTTGGCGTGTGAGTTGGCGTGTGCGTTGGCGTGTGCGTTGGCGTGTGCGTTGGCGTGTGAGTTGGCGTGTGAGTTGGCGCTGACGTGTGCGTTGCGCGTGTGTGCGTTGGCGTCTGCGTTGGCGTGTGCGTTGGCGTGTGCGTTGGCGGGGCGTGTGCTTTGGCGTGTGCGTTGGCGTGTGCGTTGGCGTGTGCGTGGGCGTTTGCGTGGGCGTTGGCGTGCGAGTTGGCGTGTGCGTTGGCGTGTGCGTTGGCGTGTGCGTTGGCGTGTGCGTTGGCGTGTCAGTTGGCGTGTGCGTTGGCGTGTGCGTTGGCGTGTGAGTTGGCGTGTGCGTTGGCGTGTGCGTTGGCGTGTGCGTTGGCGTGCGAGTTGGCTTGTGCGCTGGCGTGTCAGTTGCCGTGTGCGTTGGCGTGTGAGTTGGCGTGTGAGTTGGGGTGTGAGTTGGGGTGTGCGTTGGCGTGTGAGTTGGCGTGTGAGTTGGCGTGTGAGTTGGCGTGTGAGTTGGCGTGTGAGTTGGCGTGTGAGTTGGCGTGTGAGTTGGGGTGTGAGTTGGCGTGTGAGTTGGCGTGTGAGTTGGCGTGTCAGTTGGCGTGTCAGTTGGCGTGTGAGTTGGCGTGTGAGTTGGCGTGTCAGTTGGCGTGTGCGTTGGCGTGTCAGTTGGCGTGTGCGTTGGCGTGTGTGTTGGCGTGCGAGTTGCGTGTGTCAGTTGGCGTGCGAGTTGGCGTGTGCGCTGGCGTGCGCGCTGGCGTGTTCGCTGGCGTGCGCGCTGGCGTGCGAGTTGCCGTGTCAGTTTGCATGTGAGTTGGCGTGTGCGCTGGCGTGCGCGCTGGCGTGCGCGTTGGCGTGTGCGCTGGCGTGTGCGTTGGCGTGTGCGTTGGCGTGTGCGTTGGCGTGTGCGTTGGCGTGTCAGTTGGCGTGTGCGTTGGCTGTGTGCGCTTGCGTGTCAGTTGCCGTGTGCGTTGGTGTGTGTTGGCGTGTGCGTTGCCGTGTGCGCTGGCGTGTCTGTTGGCGTGTCAGTTGGCGTGTGAGTTGGTGTGTCAGTTGGCGTGTGCGTTGGCGTGTGCGCTGGCGTGTCTGTTGGCGTGTCAGTTGGCGTGTGAGTTGGTGTGTCAGTTGGCGTGTGCGTTGGCGTGTGTGTTGGCGTGTGTGTTGGCGTGTGCGTGGTGTTACCGGGCACAGGCCGCAGGGCGTCTTGACAAGCCCGGTTGGCGCGACAATGCCGTTGACGCCTCTGTAGAGCTTCATTTGCCCGTCCACGCTGCCCGCTGTGCCCTCCTTCGCCACGATCACCGTCATCTCCACCTTCCCATCGTAGATCAGCGTGTTTAGGATCGTTTCTATGTCCTCCATGGACAAGTCCACCTGCGAGACACGAAGTATTTGTCCTGCTGCACTGTCACACTGAACAACATATTACTCCAGTAATGCTGTGTTTAAACTACGGCGTCAAATAACGGTCGGACGCCTCCGGTCGGACGCCTCCGGTCGGACGCCTCCGGTCGGACGCCTCCGGTCGGACGCCTCCGGTCGGACGCCTCCGGTCGAGTTCACATTTGAGGGAGACACCTCCGACGTGCATTATGGACGCCATGGACAGACATTTGAGAAAAATGCTTGACGCGTGTCTAGAGCGTTGTGGTCTGCGAGTGCGTTTGGGTGTTTGTCTCTTTGCGAACCATGCAGACCAGGTGCAACGAGCGAACAGAGGGTCCAACGAGCGAACAGAGGGTCCAACGAGCGAACAGAGCGTCCAACGAGCGAACAGAGCGTCCAACGAGCGAACAGAGCGTCCAACGAGCGAACAGAGGGTCCAACGAGCGAACAGAGGGTCCAACGAGCGAACAGAGCGTCCAACGAGCGAACAGAGGGTCCAACGAGCGAACAGAGCGTCCAACGAGCGAACAGAGGGTCCAACGAGCGAACAGACCACGAGCGAACAGAGCGTCCAACGAGCGAACAGAGCGTCCAACGAGCGAACAGAGGGTCCAACGAGCGAACAGAGCGTCCAACGAGCGAACAGAGCGTCCAACGAGCGAACAGAGGGTCCAACGAGCGAACAGAGGGTCCAACGAGCGAACAGAGGGTCCAACGAGCGAACAGACCAACGAGCGAACAGAGCGTCCAACGAGCGAACAGAGCGTCCAACGAGCGAACAGAGGGTCCAACGAGCGAACAGAGGGTCCAACGAGCGAACAGACCAACGAGCGAACAGAGCGCCAAACGAGCGAACAGAGCGCCAAACGAGCAAACAGAGCGTCAAACGAGCAAACAGAGCGTCAAACGAGCAAACAGAGCGTCAAACGACTGAACAGAGCGTCCAACGCCTGAACAGAGCGTCCAACGACTGAACAGAGCGTCAAACGAGCGAACAGAGCGCCAAACGAGCAAACAGAGCGTCAAACGAGCGAACAGAGCGTCAAACGACTGAACAGAGCGTCAAACGCCTGAACAGAGCGTCCAACGACTGAACAGAGCGCCAAACGAGCAAACAGAGCGTCAAACGAGCGAACAGAGCGTCCAACGCCTGAACAGAGCGTCCAACGACTGAACAGAGCGTCAAACGAGCGAACAGAGCGTCCAACGCCTGAACAGAGCGTCCAACGCCTGAACAGAGCGTCCAACGCCTGAACAGAGCGTCCAACGCCTGAACAGAGCGTCCGACAAGTGAACACTCAAGATGCGCTACGTCCACTCCTGATTCGTGCCGCTCTGACACTTGCAAACACACGTGTCCACCATAGACTTGCATGTAAAGTCCACGTCCCTGATGGTCTGAATGCAACAGAACAGAAGAGAAGAGTTACACTGTACGATATGTTACTCAAGTAATGGTACAGTTACTTCAATAAAAATATTACTCAAGTAGTAGTGAAAGTATGTTGCTAAAAAAGTACTCTGAACAGTTCAGAGGAGGATCGTGGGTCTCGCGTCCCGGGTCTCTGGTCCCGGGTCTCGGGTCCCTGGTCTCGGGTCCCGGGTCCCGGTCTCGGGTCCCGGGTCTCGGGTCCCTGGTCCCGGGTCTCGGGTCCTCGGGTCCCGGGTCCCGGGTCTCGCGTCCCGGGTCTCGGGTCCCTGGTCCCGGGTCTCGGGTCCCCTGGTCCCGGGTCTCGGTCCCCTGGTCTCGGGTCCCGGGGTCTCGGGGTCCCCGGTCTCGGGTCCCTCCCGGGTCCCCGGGTCCCGGTCCCGGGTCCCGGGTCCGGGTCTCGGGTCTCGGGTCCCGGGTCCCGGGTCTCGCGTCCCGGGTCTCGGGTCTCGGGTCCCTGGTCCCGGGTCTCGGGTCCCTGGTCCCGGGTCTCGGGTCTCGGGTCCCGGGTCCCGGGTCTCGCGTCCCGGGTCTCGGGTCCCTGGTCCCGGGTCCCGGGTCTCGGGTCCCGGGTCCCGGGTCTCGCGTCCCGGGTCCCGTCTCTCACCTTGCTGATGCCCAGTTCACTGATGTATTTCCAAACTTCATGTGACGTGGCAAAAGACGCGTTTCTCTGAACCATTGGACTCTGTTTACTGTCCCTCGCTGCCTCTGCCTAGGAAATGAGGAGACAAGGAGACGAGGGGAGAGGAGATGAGAGGAGACGAGGTGACGAGGAGAGAAGAGAGGAGACGAGGACACGAGGGAGGGAGAGGGAGAAGGGAGGGAGAGAGAGACGAGGACAGAGACGAGGACGAGACGAGGACGAGGAGAGAGGAGACGAGAGGAGACGAGGGAGGGAGAAGACGAAGGGAGAGGAGACGAGGGGAGAGGAGATGAGAGGAGACGAGGTGACGAGGAGGGAAGAGAGGAGACGAGGACACGAGGGAGGGAGAAGACAAAGGGAGAGGAGACGAGGACAGAGAAGACGAGGAGAGAGGAGACGAGGACACGAGGGAGGGAGAAGACGAAGGGAGAGGAGACGAGGGGAGAGGAGACGAGGGGAGGGAGAGAGAGACGAGGGGAGAGGAGACGAGGGGAGAGAGAGAGATGAGGGGAGAGGAGACGAGGACACGAGGGAGGGAGAAGACGAAGGGAGAGGAGACGAGGAGAGAGGAGAGGAGAGAGAGGGAGGAGAGGGAGACGAGGGGAGGGAGAAGACGAGGGGAGAGGAGACGAGAGGGAGAGGAGAGAGAGATGAGGACACGAGGGAGGGAGGGAGACGAAGGGAGAGGAGACGAGGACAGAGGAGACGAGGGGAGGAGAGAGAGGAGGACGAGGGAGGGAGAGAAGACGAAGGGAGAGGAGACGAGGACAGAGGAGACGAGGGGAGAGGAGACGAGGACACGAGGGAGGGAGAAGACGAAGGGAGAGGAGACGAGGACAGAGGAGACGAGGGGAGAGGAGATGAGGACACGAGGGAGGGAGAAGACGAAGGGAGAGGAGACGAGGAGAGAGGAGACGAGACGAGGAGGGAGGAGAAGAGGACAGAAGAGAGAGAGGAAAGGAGATGAGGAAAGATGTTTAGTCCCGGGTTTAGTTCTGGGTTTGATCCCTGGTTTGATTCCAGGTTTGGGTCCATGGCTCAGTCCCGGTTTAGTCTGGGTTTAGTCCGGGTTTAGACCGGGTTTAGACCGGGTTTAGACCGGGTTTAGTCCGGGTTTAGTCCCGGTTTAGTCCTGGTTTAGTCCTGGTTTAGTCCCGGTTTAGTCCGGGTTTAGTCCCGGTTTAGTCCCGGTTTAGTCCCGGTTTAGTCCGGGTTTAGTCCCGGTTTAGTCCAGGTTTAGTCCCGTTTAGTCCAGGTTTAGTCTCGGTTTAGTCCGGGTTTAGTCTCGGTTTAGTCTCGTTTTAGTCCGGTTTAGTCCCGGTTTAGTCCCGGTTTAGTCCCGTCCCTGGTTTAGTCCCGGTTTAGTACCTTGCTCTGGAGGAACTTGAAGCACTGTTGGTTTAGAACCTCCACAAACTCAGACTCAAAGTCCTGGTCACTGTACCAGGCTCCTCCCGTCACCGAGCGATCAGGCTGAACATTATACAACATGTACACCTTCTTCTTAGACGCCTGAGGAGGAGGAGGAGAGAGAGAGGAAGGGGAGAGGAGGGGAGGAGGAGAAAGGGGGAGAGGAGGAGAAAGGGGGAGAGGAGGAGAAAGGGGGAGAGGGGGAGAAAGGGGGAGAGGAGGAGAAAGGGGGAGAGGAGGAGAAAGGGGGAGAGGAGGAGAAAGGGGGGAGAGGGGGCGAGGAGGAGAAAGGGGGAGAGAGGAGAAAAGGGGGAGAGGGGGAGAGAGGAGGAGAAAGGGGGAGAGGGGGAGAAAGGGGGAGAGGAGGAGAAAGGGGGAGAGGAGGAGACAGTGTTCTCAGAGACATGTTTGCTATTACACTGTTTAAAGGGCCATATCACACTTTTCTCTGATCTGTTCTGATGTTTCCTCACACAGACCTGGAGCTGTGTTTTGTTTCATTCACATGTTTAAAACCTGCAGATTTAGGCTGAGTTCTTCTCTCAAACTGAAGACACTCTGTTCCACCTTGTGATGTCATCATGTGGTGATACAGGAAGTGCTCCACTGTGTTTTTAAACTCCACCTTCACTAGAATCATTTGGATCATTTCAGTCCTGGAATTACACAATCTTGACTGAACTAAAAGTAAAAGGAGCTGTTCACTTGAAGACTACCACTTGATGACATCACAAGGTGGAACAGAGCATTTTGAGCTTGGGAGATGTTACAGACTAATAATAAAGTGACTCAAACATGTGAATGAAACAAACACGACTCCAGGTCTGTTTTTGAGGAGGGAACAGTGTTAGACCCTGCAGCTGTTCAGACTCTGCAGCTGTTCAGACTCTGCAGCTGTTCAGACTCTGCAGCTGTTCAGACTCTGCAGCTGTTCAGACTCTGCAGCTGTTCAGACCCTGCAGCTGTTCAGACCCTGCAGCTGTTCAGACCCTGCAGCTGTTCAGACCCTGCAGCTGTTCAGACCCTGCAGCTGTTCAGACTCACTGCCACAGACTTCACGGCCTTGATGAGTTTCTTGCTCTCGAGGTTCTTCAGGATCTTGTTGATTTCAGTCAGCGGAAGATTACTCTTAAAACGAATATCTCTGCTCCAGATCCCTGAAACACCAGACCGGGTTTAGTCCTGGTTTAGTCCTTGGTTTAGACCTGGTTAAGTCCTGGTTTAGTCCTGGTTTAGTCCTGGTTTAGACCTGGTTCAGTCCTGGTTCAGTCCTGGTTCAGTCCTGGTTCAGTCCTGGTTAGACCTGGTATAGACCTGGTATAGTCCTGGTTTAGACCTGGTTCAGTCCTGGTTTAGACCTGATTCAGTCCTGGTTCAGTCCCGGTTTTACCTTTGTTCCCTGCGTCTTCGATGATCTGATAGACCAGTTTCTCCTGGTTGTCTGAGCCCTTCATTTTACTGCAACAAACAAACATCAAACTGTGAAACAAACTTTTGCTTAACCTTATTTTAATGAACTGAAACACAAATTCAGCTCAGAGTCAGACTGAATGACAGACCTGACCCCTGACCCTTGACTCCCTGGAGCCCTGACCCCTGACCCTTGACCCCTGACTCACCTGGAGCCCTGACCCCTGACCCTTGACCCCTGACTCACCTGGAGCCCTGACCCCTGACCCTTGACTCACCTGGAGCCCTGACCCTTGACTCACCTGGAGCCCTGACCCTGACCCTTGACCCCTGACTCACCTGGAGCCCTGACCCTCGACTCACCTGGAGCCCTGACCCCTGACCCTTGACCCCTGACTCACCTGGAGCCCTGCGTGTCCTTCAGACGGTACAGCAGACCAGAGCTGTTCCTCAGAAGATCCAACTGCCCCTGGAACAGAGACATTTTTACACCAGATGCCCTCCCACCCAAACATTATCTCTCTCTGTATGTATGTATGTAGCCCTGATAATATATGCCCTGACCTCGATGTATGGAGCCCTGACCCCTGTACTATGGAGCCCTATACCCTTGTATGTCACCTGGATGTATAATATATGTATGGAGCCCTGTACCCCTATAACTGGATGACCCTACTACCTGGAGCCCTGTACCCTTGACTCACCTATATGTATGACCCCCTGTATGTATATATACTCACCTGGAGCCCTGACCCTCGACTCACCTGGAGCCCTGATGTACTATGGATGTATGTATGACTGTATGGATGATATATATATACTAACTTATAAAAATCTCCTCCTCACCCTCCGTGGGTGGTCTCTTTATCCCCTCTTTTTTCCACGACCCTCGGGACCTCTACCAGAGGCCTGGGAGCTTGAGGGTTCTGCCTGCAGTATCTTTGACTGTTCCTACCTGGAGCCCTGCACTTTTCTGGACCTGAGATGTCCCCTGATGTTTTTCCTGGGATCTGCTGTAGCCACTGGACCTCCAGTTTGGGGGTCCCTGCCCCGAGTGCTCCCTGATGACCACGGGCACCACTGAGGCCTTCACCTTCCAGGCCTTCTCCAGCTCTTCTTTGAGCCCCTGGTATTTCTCTGGTTTCTCACCCCTGACTCCCTTTTCCCTGATGTTCCCATCGCTTGGTACTGCGATGTCCACCACAACGGCCCTGACTCTGTGGAGATCCACCACCACTATGTCCGGTGGAGTTCATCACCATCTGTCAGTCTGTATCTGGAAGTCCCACAGGATCTTGGCTCGATCATTCTCCACCTGGACCCTTTGAGGTCACCCACACCTTGACCTTGGGGTTTCCAGTCCGTACTCTGCACAGATGTTTCTGTACACTATGCCCGCCACTTGGTTATGCCGCTCCATGACCCCTTTCCCTGCAGCATCTTACCCCTGCAGTTATGTGGAGCCCTGATTGACTCAGGGGCCTCTTTGCACAGCCTACACCGTGGGTCTTGTCTGGTGTGGTAGATCTGGGCCTCTATTGCTCTTGTGCTGGAAGCCCTGCTCCTGTGCTCCAGGATGAGCCTCTGACTCTGTCCTTCAGTCCAGCTTTCTCAAACCCCTGTTAGGATTTCTTGATATCAGCCACTGACCCTATGTTCACCTGGTACATCCCATGCAGGGGACCCTGTCCTTCCATGATGGTTCCTCCAGCTCCTCTTCCCCTCGCTCCACTGTCTGAGACCTGATCCTCTGACCCTGGGGCCTTGTCCTGGATGTACTTGTGGATCTGGGATGTTTCATCCCTGGACTGTGGCTCTCACACTCACTAGTCCTCGGCTCACTTCCTTACGGCTCGTACAGTCTCAGGGAGCTGGATTTTGGGTGGTCCCTCCATGCAGGTCAGGAGCTTTCGTGTCTTACTCACATCTGAGTCTGTATCTCCTCCTGACCCTTATGATTCCTGCTGGGTATCTGATTACTGACAGGGCGTAGCTGTTTATTGCCTGGGTCTTATTCTTGCCATTGAGCCCTGACCCCTTAGGACTTGCCTTACTCGTCTGAGGTATTTGGCCGTAGCTTCTTTCACTTGGAGCCTCTTGTTGCCATTTGCTTGTGGGATACCAAGGTACTTGTACCTGTCCTCAGTGTCTGCTATTGTCCCTTCTGGGAGTGAGACCCCTTCTGTGTGGACTACCTTCCCTCTCTTTGTCACCATCCGGCTGCACTTCTCAAGCCTGAATGACATTCCAGTGTCTGTGCTGTAGATATATATATATATATATATATATATATATATATACACATATAGACACACACACACACATATATACACACACACACACACATATATATATATACACACACACATATAGACACACACACACACATATATATACACATATGAGATGTGTGTCATCATGATGTCATCACCACTCATGGTACTGCAGTCACAGCTGCCCTGGGACAAACAAAAGTGGAGCTGCTGACCTCCGGCCCCACATTCACACTGATCATTGTGGGTGAAGTGTCTTGCTCGAGGACACAACAGACAGAGTCGTACCAGAGACAGCAGTTTGTTGATGGCTCCGGCTCTTTGCTGCGGCTCCAGCTGAGGCATGTCGTTCTGGATCACATGATCCGTGATACCATGAGGGAACTGCTCACACAGCTCCTTTATCCTGAAACAGAGACACCAGGTCATCCTCTGCACCTCCTCCTGTACACCGCCTCCTCTGCACCTCCTCCTGTACACCTCCTCCTCTGCACCTCCACACCACTGTCCCTCCTCTGCACCTCTTCTACACCACCATGAGGGAACTGCTCACACAGCTCCTTTATCCTGAAACAGACACCAGGTCATCCTCTGCACCTCCTCCTCCTGTACACCTCCTCCTCCTCTGCACCACCTCCTCCTCTACACCACCTCTACACCACTGTCCCTCCTCTGCACCTCATCTACACCACCATGAGGGAACTGCTCACACAGCTCCTTTATCCTGAAACAGAGACACCAGGTCACCCTCTGCACCTCCTCCTGTACACCTCCTCCTCTGCACCTCCTCTACACCACTGTCCCTCCTCTGCACCTCTTCTACACCACCATGAGGGAACTGCTCACACAGCTCCTTTATCCTGAAACAGACACCAGGTCATCCTCTGCACCTCCTCCTCTACACCTCCTCCCTCTGCACCTCCTCCTCTGCACCACCTCCTCTGCACACCACCTCCTCTGCACCCTCCTCTCTGCACCTCCTCCTCTGCACCTCCTCTACACCACTGTCCCTCCTCTGCACCTCATCTACACCACCATGAGGGAACTGCTCACACAGCTCCTTTATCCTGAAACAGAGACACCAGGTCACCCTCTGCACCTCCTCCTCCTGTACACCTCCTCCTCTGCACCTCCTCTTGTACACCTCCTCTACACCACTGTCCCTCCTCTGCACCTCCTCTACACCACCATGAGGGAACTGCTCACACAGCTCCTTTATCCTGAAACAGAGACACCAGGTCATCCTCTGCACCTCCTCCTGTACACCTCCTCCTCTGCACCTCCTCTACACCACTGTCCCTCCTCTGCACATCTTCTACACCACCATGAGGGAACTGCTCACACAGCTCCTTTATCCTGAAACAGACACCAGGTCATCCTCTGCACCTCCTCCTCTGCACCTCCTCCTCTGCACCTCCTCTACACCACTGTCCCTCCTCTGCACCTCATCTACACCACCATGAGGGAACTGCTCACACAGCTCCTTATCCTGAAAAACAGACACCCAGTCACCCTCTGCACCTCCTCCTGTACACCTCCTCCTCTGCACCTCCTCTTGTACACCTCCTCTACACCACTGTCCCTCCTCTGCACCTCTTTTACACCACCATGAGGGAACTGCTCACACAGCTCCTTTATCCTGAAACAGAGACACCAGGTCACCCTCTGCACCTCCTCCTGTACACCTCCTCCTCTGCACCTCCTCTACACCACTGTCCCTCCTCTGCACCTCTTCTACACCACCATGAGGGAACTGCTCACACAGCTCCTTTATCCTGAAACAGACACCAGGTCATCCTCTGCACCTCCTCCTCTACACCTCCTCCTCTGCACCTCCTCCTCTGCACCACCTCCTCTGCACCTCCTCCTCTGCACCTCCTCCTCTGCACCTCCTCTACACCACTGTCCCTCCTCTGCACCTCATCTACACCACCATGAGGGAACTGCTCACACAGCTCCTTTATCCTGAAACAGAGACACCAGGTCACCCTCTGCACCTCCTCCTGTACACCTCCTCCTCTGCACCTCCTCTTGTACACCTCCTCTACACCACTGTCCCTCCTCTGCACCTCCTCTACACCACCATGAGGGAACTGCTCACACAGCTCCTTTATCCTGAAACAGAGACACCAGGTCATCCTCTGCACCTCCTCCTGTACACCTCCTCCTCTGCACCTCCTCTACACCACTGTCCCTCCTCTGCACATCTTCTACACCACCATGAGGGAACTGCTCACACAGCTCCTTTATCCTGAAACAGACACCAGGTCATCCTCTGCACCTCCTCCTCTGCACCTCCTCCTCTGCACCTCCTCCTCTGCACCTCCTCCTCCTGCACCTCCTCTACACCACTGTCCCTCCTGCACCTCCTCTATACACCACCCATGAGGGAACTGCTCACACAGCTCCTTTATCCTGAAAACAGACACCAGGTCACCCTCTGCACCTCCTCCTGTACACCTCCTCCTCTGCACCTCCTCTTGTACACCTCCTCTACACCACTGTCCCCCTCCTCTGCACCTCTTCTACACCACCATGAGGGAACTGCTCACACAGCTCCTTTAGCTGAAACAGAGACACCAGGTCATCCTCTGCACCTCCTCCTGCACCTCCTCCCTGTACACCTCCTCTACACCCCACTGTCCCTCCTCTGCACCTCTTCTACACCACCATGAGGGAACTGCTCACACAGCTCCTTTATCCTGAAACAGAGACACCAGGTCATCCTCTGCACCTCCTCCTGTACACCTCCTCCTCTGCACCTCCTCTGCACCTCTTCTACACCACCATGAGGGAACTGCTCACACAGCTCCTTTATCCTGAAACAGACACCAGGTCATCCTCTGCACCTCCTCCTCTACACCTCCTCCTCTACACCACCTCCTCTGCACCTCCTCCTCTGCACCACTGTCCCTCCTCTGCACCTCCTCCTCTACACCACCATGAGGGAACTGCTCACACAGCTCCTTTATCCTGAAACACCACACACCAGGTCACCCTCTGCACCTCCTCCTACCACCTCCTCTCTGCACCTCCTCCTCTGCACCTCTTCTACACCACCACCATGAGGGAACTGCTCACACAGCTCCATAATCCTGAAACAGACACCAGGTCATCCTCTGCACCTCCTCCTGTACACCTCCTCCTGTACACCTCCTCTCTACACCACTGTCCCTCCTCTGCACCTCTCTTCACACCACCATGAGGGAACTGCTCACACAGCTCCTTTATCCTGAAACAGACACCAGGTCACCCTCTGCACCTCCTCCTGTACACCTCCTCCTCTGCACCTCCTCCTCTGCACCTCTTCTACACCACCATGAGGGAACTGCTCACACAGCTCCATAATCCTGAAACAGACACCAGGTCATCCTCTGCACCTCCTCCTGTACACCGTCCCTCCTCTGCACCTCCTCTGTGTACACCTCCTCCTCTGCACCTCCACACCACACTGTCCCTCCTCTGCACCTCTTCTACACCACCATGAGGGAACTGCTCACACAGCTCCCTTTATCCCGAAACAGACACCAGGTCATCCTCTGCACCTCCTCCTCTACACCGCCTCCTCTGCACCTCCTCCTGTACACCTCCTCCTGTACACCTCCTCCTCTGCACCTCCACACCACTGTCCCTCCTCCTGCACCTCTTCTACACCACCATGAGGGAAACTGCTCACACAGCTCCTTTATCCTGAAACAGACACCAGGTCATCCTCTGCACCTCCTCCTCTACACCTCCTCCTCTACACCTCCTCCTCTACACCACTGTCCCTCCTTTGCACCTCCTCCTCTGACTGAGTTCTTCTCTCAAACTGAAAACACTTCCACCTTGTGATGTCATCATGTGGTGATACAGGAAGTGCTCCACTGTGTTTTTAAACTCCACCTTCACTAGAATCATCTGGATCATTTCAGTCCTGGAGTCACTTATCTCGACTGAACTAAAGGTAAAAGGAGATGTTCACTTCAAAACCACCACTTGATGACATCACAAGGTGGAACAGAGCGTTTTGAGCTTTGGAGATGTGACAGACTCATAATAAAGAGTTACTCAAACATGTGAATGAAACAAACACGACTCCAGTGAGTTTTTAAAACCAGAGTCGGTGTCATGTCGGATCATTAACAGTGAAACAAACCGGAGACTCAGAGACAGAGACACCGGCTCCGGTGAACTGACCGCGGCCTCACCTCTTCTCCACCTCCGCGGGGTCCAACACGCCCTTCTCCTTCTTCACCTTCACCTCCGCCATGCTCCGGTCCTCCCGCGGCTCACGTCCCGGGGCTCTCGTTCCCGGTTTAGACCCGGTTTAGACCCGGTTTAGTCCCGGTTTAGTCCCGGTTTAGTCCCGGTTTAGACCCGGTTTAGTCCCGGTTTAGTCCCGGTTTAGTCCCGGTTTAGCCCCGGTTTAGACCCGGTTTAGACCCGGTTTAGACCCGGTTTAGTCCCGGTTTAGACCCGGTTTAGTCCCGGTTTAGTCCCGGTTTAGTCCCGGTTTAGACCCGGTTTAGTCCCGGTTTAGTCCCGGTTTAGCCCCGGTTTAGTCCCGGTTTAGTCCCGGTTTAGTCCCGGTTTAGTCTCGGTTTAGACCCGGTTTAGTCCCGGTTTAGTCCCGGTTTAGTCCCGGTTTAGTCTCGGTTTAGTCTCGGTTTAGACCCGGTTTAGACCCGGTTTAGTCCCGGTTTAGTCCTGTAAACAGCGTGTGTTGAACAGTTTGTGACCGGGGTCCTTACGTGCATGAGTTTCCGGGGTCACGTGACTTTGGGGCCGCCCGAAGCGCTGCCTGAGCAAAAAGACAAAATAAAAAAAGAAAATGAATATAAAACATTAAAATTTAACTCACGTCTCTGTACCTGCGGTTTATTTTCTTCTAAACGTTTTTATAAATACATTATAAAGCAGCATGTGGGCGGTCGGAGGCGCTTTTCTTCACAAATTAAACTGGTTAGCATAGCATAGCATCTGAAGCTAAATCTTTACTTCACAACATTACGTTAAAGCTCCGACTGAAAATTAAACAGTGCGTTTTCCGATGAGAAATATAACCTTTAGATTTAATAAGTTTGTACTTTAATGTTTTGTGTTTATGGGGATCAGTGCGCATGCGCGTGAGGCTTGTTGCCATGGTGACGCCAAACAGCAGCGGTTGGTTTGGTTTTTGAGGAATATTTGAGTTTGTTTATTGATTTTGGGCTTTGTTCTGAGGCAGGACAGACTTCACAGCTCAGAAAGGTCAGTGACGAATGGATTTAAAGTTATAAATGTGAGAGTTGGAGCCATAGACTCTGTATAAACATCTTTATACTTTAAAAATACTGTAAAATACTGTATTTAAACCTTCTTTATACTTGAAAATATTCTGCTTTATATAATCAACAAAAATATATAAGCTAAAAGAATAACTGAGTTTGAACCAGGACTAAACCAAAACTATCGGCCTATTGATACTTTACAGCTGATGTGAGAAACATTAACCTGGAGATGTGATGCTAACTGTAGGCACTGCTCTGTCTGAAGCTCTGTTACTCAAGTTAGACTTTCACCTGAGCTTTGTTTGAGCACAATCACCAGAAAGAAAGAAATCACCTCAACTGAACTAGAACAGGTGATGTGACGTTAAACAAGTCTCTGTCAAATAACGTTACACTCACAAGCTAGCTAGCATTAGCCAACATGTTTTCAGTCATCTACTAAAGATTTTTCTGATCAGAGACAGGTGCAGAGGTCACAGGTTCAGAGGTCACAGGTTCAGAGGTCACAGGTGCAGAGGTCACAGGTGCAGAGGTCACAGGTGCAGAGGTCACAGGTTCAGAGGTCACAGGTTCAGAGGTCACAGGTGCAGAGGTCACAGGTTCAGTGGTCACAGGTGCAGAGGTCACAGGTTCAGAGGTCACAGGTTCAGAGGTCACAGGTTCAGAGGTCACAGGTTCAGAGGTCACAGGTGCATCACAATGGCTGGCTCCATCTCGGCTCCTCTGGTCCTGCCCCTGATTCCTCCGACTCAGAAACACAAGAATCACATCCAGACCTGCACCAGGGTCTGTCTGCAGTCAGGTACTAAACGGGGACTAAACCAGGACTAAACGGGGACTTAACCAGGACTAAACGGGGACTTAACCAGGACTAAACGGGGACTAAACCAGGACTAAACGGGGACTTAACCAGGACTAAACGGGGACTGAACCAGGACTTAACCAGGACTAAACGGGGACTAAACCAGGACTAAACGGGGACTTAACCAGGACTAAACGGGGACTTAACCAGGACTAAACGGGGACTAAACCAGGACTAAACGGGGACTTAACCAGGACTAAACGGGGACTGAACCAGGACTAAACGGGGACTTAACCAGGACTAAACGGGGACTTAACCAGGACTAAACGGGGACTTAACCAGGACTAAACGGGGACTAAACCAGGACTAAACGGGGACTTAACCAGGACTAAACGGGGACTGAACCAGGACTAAACGGGGACTAAACCAGGACTAAACGGGGACTTAACCAGGACTAAACGGGGACTGAACCAGGACTTAACCAGGACTAAACGGGGACTAAACCAGGACTAAACGGGGACTTAACCAGGACTAAACGGGGACTAAACCAGGACTAAACGGGGACTTAACCAGGACTAAACGGGGACTGAACCAGGACTAAACGGGGACTAAACCAGGACTAAACGGGGACTTAACCAGGACTAAACGGGGACTAAACCAGGACTAAACGGGGACTAAGCCAGGACTAAACGGGGACTAAACCAGGACTAAACCAGGTCTGAACCAGGACTAAACCAGGACTAAACTAGGACTAAACCAGGACTAAACGGGGACTAAACCAGGACTAAACCAGGACTAAACCAGGTCTGAACCAGGACTAAACCAGGACTAAACCAGGACTAAACCAGGTCTGAACCAGGACTAAACCAGGACAAAACCAGGACTAAACTAGGACTAAACCAGGACTAAACCAGGACTAAACCAGGACTTAACCAGGACTAAACCAGGACTAAACCAGGTCTGGCCTCGGTCTGATTCTGGTTCTGGTTTTACAGAGTCCCCGGATGCTGAAATCTTCTTCACTTTGGACGGATCAAAACCAAACTCTCGCTCCAGAAAATACACTGCTCCCATCACCCTCCCCCCAGGACGAGTGTGTGTGAGAGCCCAGGCCCGAAGCAGGTCAGAACCAGGACTAAACCAGGACTAAACCAGGTCTAAACCAGGTCTAAACCAGGTCTAAACCAGGTCTAAACCAGGTCTAAACCAGGACTAAACCAGGACTAAACCAGGTCTAAACCAGGACTAAACCAGGACTAAACCAGGACTAAACCAGGTCTAAACCAGGACTAAACCAGGACTAAACCAGGTCAGAACCAGGACTAAACCAGGTCTAAACCAGGTCAGAACCAGGACTAAACCAGGACTAAACCAGGTCTAAACCAGGTCTAAACCAGGTCTAAACCAGGTCTAAACCAGGACTAAACCAGGACTAAACCAGGTCTAAACCAGGACTAAACAGGACTAAACAGGACTAAACCAGGTCTAAACCAGGACTAAACCAGGACTAAACCAGGTCAGAACCAGGACTAAACCAGGTCTAAACCAGGTCAGAACCAGGACTAAACCAGGTCTAAACCAGGTCTAAACCAGGTCAGAACCAGGACTAAACCAGGTCTAAACCAGGTCTAAACCAGGTCTAAACCAGGACTAAACCAGGTCTAAACCAGGTCAGAACCAGGACTAAACCAGGTCTAAACCAGGTCTAAACCAGGTCAGAACCAGGTCTAAACCAGGTCAGAATCAGGACTAAACCAGGTCTAAACCAGGTCTAAACCAGGTCTAAACCAGGTCTAAACCAGGACTAAACCAGGACTAAACCAGGACTAAACCAGGTCTAAACCAGGACTAAACCAGGACTAAACCAGGACTAAACCAGGTCTAAACCAGGACTAAACCAGGACTAAACCAGGTCAGAACCAGGACTAAACCAGGTCTAAACCAGGACTAAACCAGGTCTAAACCAGGACTAAACCAGGTCTAAACCAGGTCTAAACCAGGTCTAAACCAGGACTAAACCAGGACTAAACCAGGTCTAAACCAGGACTAAACCAGGACTAAACCAGGTCAGAACCAGGACTAAACCAGGTCTAAACCAGGACTAAACCAGGTCTAAACCAGGACTAAACCAGGTCTAAACCAGGACTAAACCAGGACTAAACCAGGTCTAAACCAGGACTAAACCAGGTCTAAACCAGGTCTAAACCAGGACTAAACCAGGTCTAAACCAGGTCTAAACCAGGACTAAACCAGGTCTAAACCAGGTCTAAACCAGGTCTAAACCAGGACTAAACCAGGTCTAAACCAGGTCTAAACCAGGACTAAACCAGGACTAAACCGGGTCTAAACCAGGACTAAATCAGGACTAAACCAGGACTAAACCAGGTCAAAAACAGGACTAAACCAGGTCTAAACCAGGACTAAACCAGGACTAAACCAGGTCTAAACCAGGTCTAAACCAGTCTAAACCAGGTCTAAACCAGGACTAAACCAGGTCTAAACCAGTCTAAACCAGGTCTAAACCAGGTCTAAACCAGGACTAAACCAGGACTAAACCAGGTCTAAACCAGGACTAAACCAGGACTAAACCAGGTCTAAACCAGGACTTAACCAGGTCTAAACCAGGTCTAAACCAGGTCTAAACCAGGACTAAACCAGGTCTAAACCAGGTCTAAACCAGGACTAAACCAGGACTAAACCGGGTCTAAACCAGGACTAAACCAGGACTAAACCAGGACTAAACCAGGTCAAAAACAGGACTAAACCAGGTCTAAACCAGGACTAAACTAGGTCTAAACCAGGTCAGAACCAGGTCTAAACCAGGACCAAACCAGGACTAAACCAGGACTAACCTAAACCAGGTCTAAACCAGGTCTACTAAACCAGGTCTAAAACCAGGACTAAACCAGGTCTAAACCAGGACTAAACCAGGTCTAAACCAGGACTAAACCAGGTCTAAACCAGGTCTAAACCAGGACTAAACCAGGTCTAAACCAGGTCAGAACCAGGACTAAACCAGGACTAAACCAGGTCAGAACCAGGACTAAACCAGGTCTAAACCAGGTCTAAACCAGGACTAAACCAGGTCTAAACCAGGTCTAAACCAGGTCTAAACCAGGACTAAACCAGGTCTAAACCAGGTCTAAACCAGGACTAAACCAGGACTAAACCGGGTCTAAATCAAGACTAAACCAGGACTAAACCAGGACTAAACCAGGTCTAAACCAGGTCTAAACCAGGACTAAACCAGGACTAAACCAGGTCTAAACCAGGACTAAACCAGGTCTAAACCAGGACCAAACCAGGACTAAACCAGGACTAAACCAGGACTAAACCAGATCTAAACCAGGACTAAACCAGGACTAAACCAGGTCTAAACCAGGTCTAAACCAGATCTAAACCAGGTCTAAACCAGGACTAAACCAGGACTAAACCAGGTCTAAACCAGGACTCTTTTTCAGTGATTTCAGGGAGAGTTTGATCGTGACCAAGTTCTTCACGGTGGATGATGTCACTTATGATACAACCTCTGATCCAACCAATCACAGCCCTGCTCTGAAAACTCTGACCAATGAGAGTGAAGCACATCTCGCTCCGGTCCCGCCCTCTCACCTGCGGAGCTTATTCTCCAATTCATGTCCCACGATGCCCACCTCAGGTAAGGAAAGAGGAGATAAGGAAGGAGGAGATGAGGAGACAGGAGATGAGGAGAGAAGAGACAAGGAGAGAGGAGACAAGGAAGAGAAGAGACTAAGAGAGAGGAGACAAGGAAGAGAAGAGACTAAGAGAGAGGAGACAAGGAGAGAGGAGACAAGTAGACAAGAGACAAAGAGAGAGGAGATGAAGATAGAGGAGACGAGGAAGAAGGATGTGAGGACATGAGGAGAGAGGAGTTTGTGTCTGAATTGTTTTTTTTCTCCAGATCAGAAACTAAAGATGAAGAGAAGTCCTCCCCCAGGACCAGAGGACTCAGTAAGACCTGGTTTAGTCCTGGTTTAGTCCTGGTTTAGTCCTGGTTTAGACCTGGTTTAGTCCTGGTTTAGACCTGGTTTAGACCTAGTTTAGTCCTGGTTCAGTCCTGGTTTAGACCTAGTTTAGTCCTGGTTTAGTCCTGGTTTAGACCTGGTTTAGACCTAGTTTAGACCTAGTTTAGTCCTGGTTCAGTCCTGGTTTAGACCTAGTTTAGTCCTGGTTTAGTCCTGGTTTAGACCTGGTTTAGACCTGGTTTAGTCCTGGTTTAGATCTGGTTTAGTCCTGGTTTAGATCTGGTTTAGTCCTGGTTTAGTCCTGGTTTAGTCCTGGTTTAGACCTGGTTTAGTCCTGGTTTAGACCTGGTTTAGTCCTGGTTTAGATCTGGTTTAGTCCTGGTTTAGATCTGGTTTAGTCCTGGTTTAGATCTGGTTTAGTCCCGGTTTAGTCCTGGTTTAGATCTGGTTTAGTCCCGGTTTAGTCCTGGTTTAGACCTGGTTTAGTCCCGGTTTAGTCCCGGTTTAGTCCCGGTTTAGTCCTGGTTTAGACCTGGTTTAGTCCCGGTTTAGTCCCGGTTTAGTCCCGGTTTAGACCTGGTTTAGATCTTGTTTATTCTGGGTTCAGTCCTGGTTCTTTTTCTTTTAGATTTTCCTGAAGACTTTGAGCAGGACTGAGAAGAACCGAATCCAGAGAGTCACGAACTTCCTGAGGTGATGCCCTCCCCGTGTGTCAGATTGTGTCAGATTGTGTCAGATTGTGTCAGATTGTGTCAGATTGTGTCAGATTGTGTCAGATTGGGTCAGATTGGGTCAGATTGGGTCAGATTGGGTCAGATTGTGTCAGATTGGGTCAGATTGGGTCAGATTGTGTCAGATTGTGTCAGATTGTGTCAGATTGGGTCAGATTGGGTCAGATTGGGTCAGATTGGGTCAGATTGGGTCAGATGTGTCAGATTGGGTCAGATTGGGTCAGATTGGGTCAGATTGTGTCAGATTGGGTCAGATTGGGTCAGATTGGGTCAGATTGGTCAGATTGGGTCAGATTGGGTCAGATTGGGTCAGATTGGGTCAGATTGGGTCAGATTGGGTCAGATTGGGTCAGATTGGGTCAGATTGGGTCAGATTGTGTCAGATTGGTCAGATTGGGTCAGATTGGGTCAGATTGGGTCAGATTGGGTCAGATTGGGTCAGATTGGTCAGATTGAGATTGGGTCAGATTGGGTCAGATTGGGTCAGATTGGGTCAGATTGTGTCAGATTGTGTCAGATTGTGTCAGATTGTGTCAGATTGTGTCAGATTGTGTCAGATTGGGTCAGATTGTGTCAGATTGGGTCAGATTGTGTCAGATTGTGTCAGATTGTGTCAGATTGGGTCAGATTGTGTCAGATTGTGTCAGATTGTGTCAGATTGTGTCAGATTGGGTCAGATTGTGTCAGATTGTGTCAGATTGTGTCAGATTGTGTCAGATTGGGTCAGATTGGGTCAGATTGGGTCAGATTGGGTCAGATTGTGTCAGATTGGGTCAGATTGTGTCAGATTGTGTCAGATTGTGTCAGATTGGGTCAGATTGTGTCAGATTGTGTCAGATTGGGTCAGAGATTGTGTCAGATTGGGTCAGATTGGGTCAGATTGGGTCAGATTGTGTCAGATTTGTGTCAGATTGGTCAGATTGGGTCAGATTGGTCAGATTGGGTCAGATTGGGTCAGATTGGGTCAGATTGTGTCAGATTTTGTCAGATTGTGTCAGATTGTGTCAGATTGTGTCAGATTGTGTCAGATTGTGTCAGATTGTGTCAGATTGTGTCAGATTGTGTCAGATGCCCTGTCACCTCTGTGTTTGGACCTTGCAGATGTCCAGAGTGCCTTGGCGTAAGACCCTCAGACCCTGCAGCTGTTTTCTGTCCTCTGTGTGGAGCTCGCCTCAGCACTGTCCCCGCTGCAGCGCCCCCACCAGAGACAACACAGGTACTGCACTTTTTCTCCTCTCCTCTTTCTCCTCTCTCCATCTTCTCTCCTCTCTCTCTCTCTCTTATCCTCTTTCTTTTCTCTTTCAGTGGATGTCGTGTGTCTCTCCTGTCTCTCACTCCTCCTTCTCTTTCTCTTTCTCCCTCACCCCTTTGTTTCTCTCTCTCTTCCTTCTCTCACCCCTCCTGCCCTCCATCTCTCTCTTCTCTAACCCTCCCTCCTTCTTTCCCTCTTTCTCTTTCTCTTTCCCTCACCCTTTTGTTTTTCTTATCTCTCACTTCTCTCCCTCTCTCCGTCCTAACTTCTAACTCCTTCTCTTCTCCCTCTCTCTCACCCCCTTTCTCTCAACTCTCTTTTCTCTCTCCCTCTCTCCTTCACCCCTCCCTCTTTCTCTTTTTTCAGATGATGTCATGTGTGTTCTGTCGTTCTCTCTCTCACCCATCCCTCCTTCTCTCCTCTTTCTCCCTCACTCTTTTGTCTCTTTTCTCTTTCAGATGATGTCGTGTGTTTTCTGTCGTTCTCCGGTTCCTGTTTGTTCTGAGTCGTGTTTCGTTTGTGACGCTCCACTCGCTCCTCAGCTCCAGCCCCAGAGCTCGCTACACCTGTCTGTAAGTCCTACACCTGTAAGTCCTACACCTGTAAGTCCTACACCTGTCTGTAAGTCCTACACCTGTAAGTCCTACACCTGTAAGTCCTACACCTGTCTGTAAGTCCTACACCTGTAAGTCCTACACCTGTAAGTCCTACACCTGTAAGTCCTACACCTGTCTGTAAGTCCTACACCTGTAAGTCCTACACCTGTAAGTCCTACACCTGTAAGTCCCACACCTGTAAGTCCTACACCTGTAAGTCCTGCACCTGTAAGTCCTACACCTGTAAGTCCTGCACCTGTAAGTCCTACACCTGTCTGTAAGTCCTGCACCTGTAAGTCCTGCACCTGTAAGTCCTACACCTGTAAGTCCTGCACCTGTAAGTCCTACACCTGTAAGTCCCGCACCTGTAAGTCCCGCACCTGTAAGTCCCGCACCTGTAAGTCCCACACCTGTAAGTCCCACACCTGTAAGTCCTGCACCTGTAAGTCCTACACCTGTAAGTCCCGCACCTGTAAGTCCTACACCTGTAAGTCCTACACCTGTAAGTCCTACACCTGTAAGTCCCGCACCTGTAAGTCCCGCACCTGTAAGTAAGTCCCACACCTGTAAGTCCACACCTGTAAGTCCCGCACCTGTAAGTCCCGCACCTGTAAGTCCCGCACCTGTAAGTCCCGCACCTGTAAGTCCCGCACCTGTAAGTCCCGCACCTGTAAGTCCCGCACCTGTAAGTCCCGCACCTGTAAGTCCCGCACCTGTAAGTCCCGCACCTGTAAGTCCTACACCTGTAACTGTCCTGCACCTCCTGCACCTGTAAGTCCTGCACCTGTAAGTCCTGCACCTGTAAGTCCCGTCCTGTAAGTCCTACACCTGTAAGTCCTACACCTGTAAGTCCTACACCTGTAAGTCCTGCACCTGTAAGTCCTGCACCTGTAAGTCCTACACCTGTAAGTCCTACACCTGTAAGTCCCACACCTGTAAGTCCTACACCTTATAACCTCTTAATACCTTTAATACCACAGAGGTAAATGCTCCTCTTTAATAGTCACTGACACTGGGGTTTGTTCCAGGCTCCGCCCTTGTGTGAGTGTGGTGCTGCTGGCCCCGCCCACTCCTGCTGCGTGCTGTGTGATAGCGCCCCCTGTAGGACAGAGATGCACAGCGCCCCCTGTGGTAGGTGTGGAGCCTTTAGCCCCACCTTCGCACTCACTTTGCTCCACCTGCGGCTCACAAGGACCCCAATCAGGCTTCACACACCCACGGACCAGGAGGAGGAGGAGGAGAGGGGAGAAGACATCAGGTAGGAGGAGGAGGAGGAGGGGAGGCATCTGACACACAGGAGGAGGGAGGAGGAGGAGGAGGGCATCTGGAGGAGGAGGAGGAGGAGGAGGGAGGGCATCTGACACCACAGGAGGAGGGAGGAGGGAGGGCATCTGACACACAGGAGGAGGGAGGAGGAGGAGGGAGGAGGAGGAGGAGGAGGAGGGGAGGAGGAGGGAGGGAGGAGGAGGCTGGGAGGGAGGGAGGAGGGAGGAGGAGGAGAGGGGAGGGAGGAGACAGGAGGAGGAGAGGAGGAGGAGGGAGGGAGGAGGAGGAGGGAGGAGGAGGGGAGGAGGAGGAGAAGGAGGGAGGAGGAGGAGGGAGGAGGAGGGAAGGCATCTGAGGGCATCACACACAGGAGGGAGGGAGGGAGGAGGGAGGGAGGAGGAGGAGGGAGGGCATCTGACACACACGGAGGAGGAGAGGAGGAGGAGGAGGGAGGGCATCTGACACACAGGAGGAGGGAGGAGGGAGGGGGCATCTGGAGGGAGGAGGAGAGGAGGGAGGGCATCTGACACACAGGAGGAGGGAGGAGGAGGAGGGAGGGAGGAGGGAGGGAGGAGGAGGAGGAGGAGGAGGAGGGGCATCTGACACACAGGAGGAGGGAGGAGAGGAGGAGGGGAGAGGAGGGAGGGAGGGCATCTGACACACAGGAGGAGGGAGGAGAAGGAGGGAGGAGGAGGAGGGAGGAGAAGGAGGGAGGAGGAGGGAGGGCATCTGACACACAGGAGGAGGGAGGAGAAGGAGGGAGGAGGAGGAGGGAGGGCATCTGACACAGGTCTTCTGTTCCAGGCCCCGCCCTCAGTGAAGGCTCCGCCCACAGCTGAGCAGAGCACTCAGACTGTAGGACTGTTTTTCCCATCAGCCACTGCTCTGAGGACCAAACCGGACCAGAACCAGGACCAGAGGAGGCCGAGGCTGAGCCGGACCAGTCCTGGGAGAGGTGTGTGCCGTCACACTCGTCCTGTGGACATGTTTCTGCACAGTGAACGCAGCTCTGTGGTTCGGGCACACGCCAACGCCTTTGGAAAAGACTCTTGGAGGCTGGCAGGTCAACATCTACGTTAAGAGCAATGCAGGAGATACTGTGGTGTATCTCCTCCTGATGTGTCCAGCCTGGTCTCCTGGTTCCTCAAAGGCGTCAGGAGGTGTGTCAGGCCCCTCCCCTTTTGGGACCTAAAGCTGCAGTGTGTCACTAGACGAGATCTCCCTCTGGCGTCTTTAGGTCATGTGGACCATGGCGTCTTTAGATCATGTGGTGGACCATGGCGTCTTTAGATCATGTGGTGGACCATGGCGTCTTTAGGTCATGTGGTGGACCATGGCATCTTTAGGTCATGTGGACCATGGCGTCTTTAGATCATGTGGTGGACCATGGCGTCTTTAGATCATGTGGACCATGGCGTCTTTAGATCATGTGGTGGACCATGGCGTCTTTAGATCATGTGGACCCATGGCGTCTTTAGATCATGTGGTGGACCATGGCGTCTTTAGATCATGTGGTGGACCATGGCGTCTTTAGGTCATGTGGTGGACCATGGCGTCTTTAGGTCATGTGGGACCATGGCGTCTTTAGGTCATTGGGACCATGGCGTCTTAGGTCATGGTGGACCATGGCGTCTTTAGATGTGTGGACCATGGCGTCTTTAGATCATGTGGACCATGGCGTCTTTAGATCATGTGGACCATGGCGTCTTTAGATCATGTGGTGGACCATGGCGTCTTTAGATCATGTGGACCATGGCGTCTTTAGATCATGTGGTGGACCATGGCGTCTTTAGATCATGTGGACCATGGCGTCTTTAGATCATGTGGTGGACCATGGCGTCTTTAGGTCATGTGGTGGACCATGGCGTCTTTAGATCATGTGGTGGACCATGGCGTCTTTAGATCATGTGGTGGACCATGGCGTCTTTAGATCATGTGGTGGACCATGGCGTCTTTAGATCATGTGGACCATGGCGTCTTTAGGTCATGTGGTGGACCATGGCGTCTTTAGGTCATGTGGTGGACCATGGCGTCTTTAGATCATGTGGACCATGGCGTCTTTAGATCATGTGGTGGACCATGGCGTCTTTAGATCATGTGGTGGACCATGGCGTCTTTAGATCATGTGGTGGACCATGGCGTCTTTAGGTCATGTGGACCATGGTGTCTTAGGGCTTAGGGTTACTCCTCTCGTTCCTCTTGCTCCTCTCGATATCCTCGCTCCTCCCAATCTCCTCGCTCCTCCTGATCTTCTCGCTCCTCTCGATCTCCTCATTCCTCTCGCTCTTCTCGCTACACTCGATCTCCTCACTCCTCCCGATCTCCTCACTCCTCCTGATCTCCTCACTCCTCCTGATCTTCTCGCTCCTCTCGATCTCCTCATTCCTCTCGCTCTTCTCGCTACACTCGATCTCCTCACTCCTCCCGATCTCCTCACTCCTCCTGATCTCCTCACTCCTCCTGATCTTCTCGCTCCTCTCGATCTCCTCATTCCTCTCGCTCTTCTCGCTCCACTCGACATCTTTGCTCCTCTCGATGTCTTCGCTCCTCTCGCTCTCGTCACTCCGCTCGATCTCCTCGGTTATCCCGATCTCCTCGCACCTCTCGATCTAACCGTGATGTTCTCTGATGTTCTTTGAGTTCTCTGATGTTCTTTGAGTTCTCTGATGTTCTTTCAGTTCTCTGATGTTCTCTAAGTTATCTGATGTTCTCTGAGTTCTCTGATGTTCTCTGAGTTCTCTGATGTTCTCTGATGTTCTCTAAGTTCTCTAAGTTCTCTGATGTTCTCTGAGTTCTCTGATGTTCTCTGAGTTATCTGATGTTCTCTGAGTTGTCTGATGTTCTCTGAGTTATCTGATGTTCTCTGAGTTGTCTGATGTTCTCTAAGTTCTCTGATGTTCTCTAAGTTCTCTGATGTTCTCTGAGTTCTCTGATGTTCTCTAAGTTATCTGATGTTCTCTGAGTTGTCTGAGTTCTCTAAGTTCTCTGATGTTCTCT
>JAIEZT010001272.1:127500-177500 GCA_019594935.1 Periophthalmus modestus | reverse complement strand
CCTAGATTCCCAGAGAATAAGTCATGTATTTTGATGCTCATGTTGCATCCAAGGTTTCTGAAAGTAGTCAGCATATTGGTGAGCAGTTCTGCATAGTTCCTGGCCTTGTTATTGCCAAGAACGTTCTTCACGACCAGAGCAAAAGCCTTCCATGCTTCCAGATCCACTTCATTCACTGAGTTTTCAAACTCAGGATCTCTGATGAGCTGACGGTATTTTAGGACCATCAAAGATGCCAGCTTTCAGTTTCTTCTATGGTTAATCCTGGAAAAGCACGGCACCATCCTTGTGTAGAGCTTTGGTGAAGTGTTAAATCGAGCTGAGCTTGATGTGGTGGAAGGAGTATCTTGTCTCCATCTACCAGAGGACTGTTGATGTTCCTCGCTCTGCAAGACGCCAATTCGTCCCTCACCGGCCAGTCCTTCTTTGTGTAATGCTGAGCAGTCCCTACTATCCCTCCGACTACCATCTTCTAGTCGAATACCACTTCATTCACTTGCTATATAAATAAAAACGATTAGGCATAAGTTGGCACGTGCAAAATCTTCAGAAATATAAAAGAATGTTGCATCATATGACATGAAAATAGCCTTACATTTAAACAAAAACGTCAAAAAACAAATATGTAGCTTAGTTCAAAAAGTTGACCTGATTGAGCAAAACCAATGTGATTTTTGGATTCAGCATCAAAATTATCCTAAATCAGCTAAAAAAACTTAAACAATAAATTTGGTGTTGACCAATGTTATGATCTGGAAACACTAGAGTTTGATCTTTGACTCCTCTGACCCTACGCCACTCACGAACACTCTGTCTGTCGCTGCTTCTTGCCGTCTTGAATCTGACTCTTGTGTAGCCACATGTTGGACTAAAGCGATTCGTGCCGCGCTGGTCCCTTCTGGAAACCTCCAGGGTCAGACCCTCAAACGAGGCGCTTCACTTTAAACAGACACTTGCTGCCTGCACGACCTTCTCCAAAGTCTGAACAAGGACCGGGACTGAAGCGGGGCTGAAGCGGGGCTGTAGCTGGACTGAAGCGGGGTTGTAGCGGGGCTGTAGCGGGACTGTAGCGGGGCTGAAGCGGGACTGGGACTGAAGCGGGGCTGTAGCGGGGACTGAAGCGGGGCTGTAGCGGGGCTGTAGCGGGGGGACTGACGCGGGACTGACGCGGGACTGTAGCGGGGCTGAAGCGGGGCTGAAGCGGGACTGTAGCGGGGCTGAAGCGGGACTGAAGCGGGGCTGTAGCGGGACTGTAGCGGGGCTGTAGCGGGGCTGTAGCGGGACTGAAGCGGGGCTGTAGCGGGACTGAAGCGGGGCTGTAGCGGGGCTGTAGCGGGACTGACGCGGGACTGAAGCGGGGCTGAAGCGGGACTGTAGCGGGGCTAAAGCGGGACTGTAGCGGGGCTGAAGAGGGACTGTAGCGGGACTGAAGCGGGGCTGTAGCGGGACTGTAGCGGGACTGAAGCGGGGCTGTAGCTGGACTGAAGCGGGGCTGTAGCGGGGCTGAAGCGGGACTGAAGCGGGACTGTAGCGGGGCTGAAGCGGGACTGTAGCGGGGCTGAAGCGGGACTGTAGCGGGGCTGTAGCGGGGCTGTAGCTGGACTGAAGCGGGGCTGTAGCTGGACTGTAGCGGGGCTGAAACGGGGCTGAAGCTGGACTGTAGCGGGACTGTAGCGGGGCTGTAGCTGGACTGAAGCGGGACTGTAGCGGGGCTGCAGCGGGGCTGAAGCGGGACTGAAGCGGGGCTGAAGCTGGACTGAAGCGGGGCTGTAGCGGGGCTGTAGCGGGACTGAAGAAGGACTGTAGCGGGACTGTAGCGGGACTGTAGCGGGGCTGAAGCAAGAACCAGGTCTGGACCAGGATGAAACCAGGACTAAACCAAGTCTGTGTGTTTCAGGATGGACGGGTTGGAGGAGGGGGAGGTGGAAGGAGAGACTCTCCTCATGGTGGAGTCAGACTCTGTGGATCTGTCCCAGGACCAGAGCGGGGACTCTGTGGTCTCTGATGTGGACCAGGACCAGGGACCAGACCAGGACCAGGATCCGGACCAAGACCAGGACTTAGACCAGGAGATGGGCTTCTGCTGTGAGCGCTGCCATAAGTGGATCACCACAGGTCAGTCTGAGGTCACAGGTCAGTCTGAGGTCACAGGTCAGTCTGAGGTCACAGGTCAGCCTGAGGTCACAGGTCAGTCTGAGGTCACAGGTCAGCCTAAGTCACAGGTCAGTATGAGGTCACAGGTCAGTCTGAGGTCACAGGTCAGTCTGAGGTCACAGGTCAGTCTCAGGTTTGTGAATCTTGGCCGCTGTGGATTTTTTTTTTTGTGGAAGTTCTGTTTCTCACAAATGAAGCCAGAGCTCACACAACATTTGATAAAAATATAGTCAGGCTAACGTTAGCATGATGCAGATCCAGTCATGACTCGAGTTAAACATCTGTGGATCTTTACCATAGACTGAATATATATAAATGGACACGGCTAACCTGCTAGCCACCACGATCCAAACAGGAAGTGATCATGGGCGCACTTCCTGCGCCATCGACTCTGGCTCCAGTTCATTTTCTGTTGAAAAGCTGTCCCCTCTCTGTGTAAGAGAGGGGACAGGGGACAACCAAGAGTTGGTTTCAACCCCGTGCGACACGATCCTGGGGTTTTAATTCCTTTATTGTGTTCGGAAACCAAGATATGAACATTAATAACGTATGTTTCATGTGTGTTTCGTGCATGTTTCGTTTGTGTGTTTTGCGTGTATTTCGTGTGTGTTGCGTGTGTTTTGCGTGTGTTTCGTGTGTTGCATGTCTTTCATGTGTGTTTCATGTGTGTTTCGTGCGTGTGTTTTGTGTGTGTTTCATGTGTGTTTCATGCGTGTTTCATGTGTGTTTCGTGCGTGCATGTGTTTTGTGTGTGTTTCATGTGTTTCATGTGTGTTTCATGCGTGTTTTATGCGTGTTTCATGCGTGTTTCATGCGTGTTTCATGCGTGTTTCATGCGTGTTTCATGTGTGTTTCATGCGTGTTTCATGCGTGTTTCATGCGTGTTTCATGTGTGTTTCATGCGTGTCTTTCATGCGTGTCTTTCATGCGTGTTTTATGCGTGTCTTTCATGTGTGTTTCGTGCATGTTTCGTTCGTGTGTTTTGCGTGTATTTCGTGTGTGTTGCGTGTGTTTCATGTGTGTTTCGTGTGTTTCATGCGTGTCTTTCATGCGTGTTTCATGTGTTGTATGCGTGTCTTTCATGTGTGTTTCATGCGTGTCTTTCATGCGTGTCTTTCATGCGTGTCTTTCATGTGTGTTTCATGTGTGTTTCATGCGTGTCTTTCATGCGTGTTTCATGTGTTGTATGCGTGTCTTTCATGTGTGTTTCATGCGTGTTTCATGCGTGTTTCATGTGTTTCATGTGTGTTTCATGTGTGTTTCATGTGTTTCATGCGTGTTTTATGCTTGTCTTTCATGTGTTTCATGTGTGTTTCATGTGTTTCATGCGTGTTTTATGCTTGTCTTTCATGTGTTTCATGCGTGTTTCATGCGTGTCTTTCATGTGTGTTTCATGCGTGTTTCATGCGTGTTTCATGCGTGTCTTTCATGTGTGTTTCATGTGTGTTTCATGCGTGTCTTTCATGCGTGTTTCATGTGTGTTTCATGTGTGTTTCATGCGTGTTTTATGCTTGTCTTCCATGCGTCTTTCATGCGTCTTTCATGCGTCTTTCATGCGTCTTTCATGCGTGTCTTTCATGCGTGTTCCATGTGTGTTTCATGCGTGTCTTTCATGTGTGTTTCATGTGTGTTTCATGCGTGTCTTTCATGCGTGTTTCATGTGTCTTTCATGCGTGTCTTTCATGTGTGTTCCATGCGTGTTTCATGCGTGTTTCATGTGTCCTGTGTCCAGCTCAGCTCAGAGGAGATGCCCCGAGTTTCCTCAAAGGTGACAACTTCTTCAAGTTCATCTGCGGCGAGTGTTCAGACGACGAACGAGAGAGCTTCGAGAGGATGAGGCTCACCTGGCAACAGGTAAGACGGCACTACAGGTCCTGAGTAAGACAACACTACAGGTCCTGAGTAAGACAACACTACAGGTCCTGAGTAAAACACTACAGGTCCTGAGTAAAACACTACAGGTCCTGAGTAGTAAAAACACTACAGGTCCTGAGTAAAACAACACTGAAGGTCCTGAGTTAGACAACACTACAGGTCCTGAGTAAGACAACACTACAGGTCCTGAGTAAAACAACACTACAGGTCCTGAGTAAAACAACACTACAGGTCCTGAGTAAAACAACACTGCAGGTCCTGAGTAAAACAACACTACAGGTCCTGAGTAAAACAACACTACAGGTCCTGAGTAAAACAACACTACAGGTCCTGAGTAAAACAACACTACAGGTCCTGAGTAAAACAACACTACAGGTCCTGAGTAAAACACTGCAGGTCCTGAGTAAAACACACTACAGGTCCTGAGTAAAACAACACTACAGGGTCCTGAGAGTAAAAAACACTACAGGTCCTGAGTAAGACAACACTACAGGTCCTGAGTAAAACAACACTGCAGGTCCTGAGTAAAACAACACTACAGGTCCTGAGTAAAACACTGCAGGTCCTGAGTAAAACACTACAGGTCCTGAGTAAAACACTACAGGTCCTGAGTAAAACAACACTACAGGTCCTGAGTAAAACAACACTACAGGTCCTGAGTAAAACAACACTGCAGGTCCTGAGTAAAACACTACAGGTCCTGAGTAAAACACTACAGGTCCTGAGTAAAACAACACTACAGGTCCTGAGTAAAACAACACTACAGGTCCTGAGTAAAACACTGCAGGTCCTGAGTAAAACACTACAGGTCCTGAGTAAAACAACACTGCAGGTCCTGAGTAAAACACTACAGGTCCTGAGTAAAACAATACTACAGGTCCTGAGTAAAACAACACTACAGGTCCTGAGTAAAACAACACTACAGGTCCTGAGTAAAACAACACTACAGGTCCTGAGTAAAACACTACAGGTCCTGAGTAAAACACTACAGGTCCTGAGTAAAACACTACAGGTCCTGAGTAAAACACTACAGGTCCTGAGTAAAACACTACAGGTCCTGAGTAAAACACTACAGGTCCTGAGTAAAACACTACAGGTCCTGAGTAAAACAACACTACAGGTCCTGAGTAAAACAACACTACAGGTCCTGAGTAAAACACTACAGGTCCTGAGTAAAAAACACTACAGGTCCTGAGTAAAACACTACAGGTCCTGAGTAAAACACTACAGGTCCTGAGTAAAACACTACAGGTCCTGAGTAAGACAACACTACAGGTCCTGAGTAAGACAACACTACAGGTCCTGAGTAAGACAACACTACAGGTCCTGAGTAAAACACTACAGGTCCTGAGTAAAACACTACAGGTCCTGAGTAAGACAACACTACAGGTCCTGAGTAAAACACTACAGGTCCTGAGTAAAACACTACAGGTCCTGAGTAAAACAACACTACAGGTCCTGAGTAAAACACTGCAGGTCCTGAGTAAGAGTTAACAGAGTGTATCACAATGAAGATCAACAAATATCATCAGGTTCATACCGGAATAATATTGTCCCGTACAGTATTGTACTGTGGGATTTGGATATCATTACTTCCCTACTGTCAGGTACTGCCCCTGTCTCTCCTGTCTCTCCCGTCTCACCCGTCTCCCCTGTCTCACCTGTCTGCCCTGTCTCTCCTGTCTGCCCTGTCTCTCCCGTCTCACCTGTCTCACCTGTCTCTCCTGTCTCACCTGTCTCACCTGTCTCTCCTGTCTCACCTGTCTCTCCTGTCTCACCTGTCTCTCCTGTCTCACCTGTCTGCCCTGTCTCACCTGTCTGCCCTGTCTCACCTGTCTGCCCTGTCTCTCCTGTCTCTCCTGTCTCACCTGTCTCCCCTGTCTCACCTGTCTCCCCTGTCTCCCCTGTCTCACCTGTCTCTCCTGTCTCCCCTGTCTCACCTGTCTCCCCAGTCTCCCCAGTCTCTCCAGTCTCACCTGTCTGCCCTGTCTGCCCTGTCTCTCCTGTCTCTCCTGTCTCCCCTGTCTCCCCTGTCTCCCCTGTCTCACCTGTCTCCCCTGTCTCTCCTGTCTCCCCTGTCTCCCCTGTCTCACCTGTCTCTCCTGTCTCCCCTGTCTCCCCTGTCTCCCCTGTCTCTCCTGTCTCCCCTGTCTCCCCTGTCTCACCTGTCTCCCCAGTCTCCCCAGTCTCCCCAGTCTCACCTGTCTCACCTGTCTCACCGGTCTCCCCTGTCTCTCCTGTCTCTCCTGTCTCTCCTGTCTCCCCTGTCTCACCTGTCTCCCCTGTCTCCCCTGTCTCACCGGTCTCACCGGTCTCACCGGTCTCACCGGTCTCTCCCGTCTCTCCCGTCTCTCCCGTCTCTCCCGTCTCACCCGTCTCACCTGTCTCACCCGTCTCACCCGTCTCACCCGTCTCTCCTGTCTCACCTGTCTCACCTGTCTCACCTGTCTGCCCTGTCTCACCTGTCTGCCCTGTCTCTCCTGTCTGCCCTGTCTCTCCTGTCTGCCCTGTCTCTCCCGTCTCACCTGTCTCACCCGTCTCTCCTGTCTCACCTGTCTCTCCTGTCTCACCTGTCTGCCCTGTCTCACCTGTCTGCCCTGTCTCACCTGTCTCACCTGTCTGCCCTGTCTCACCTGTCTCTCCTGTCTCTCCTGTCTCTCCTGTCTCACCTGTCTCACCTGTCTCCGTCAGGTGGTGATGTTGGCCATGTATAATCTGTCTCTGGAGGGCAGCGGTCGTCAGGGATACTTCAGGTGGAAGGAGGACATCTGCGCCTTCATCGGACGCCACTGGACCTTTCTGCTGGGAACCAGGTCAGACCCCCCAAGACCGGTTATGGTCCTCCTCTAGACCGGTTATGGTCCTCCTCTAGACCGGTTATGGTCCTCCTCTAGACCGGTTATGGTCCTCCTCTAGACCGGTTATGACGCTCCTCTAGACCGGTTATGGTCCTCCTCTAGACCGGTTATGGTCCTCCTCTAGACCGGTTATGGTCCTCCTCTAGACCGGTTATGACGCTCCTCTAGACCGGTTATGGTCCTCCTCTAGACCGGTTATGGCCCTCCTCTAGACCGGTTATCGTCCTCCTCTAGACCGGTTATGGTCCTCCTCTAGACCGGTTATGACGCTCCTCTAGACCGGTTATGGTCCTCCTCTAGACCGGTTATGACCCTCCTCTAGACCGGTTATGGTCCTCCTCTAGACCGGTTATGACGCTCCTCTAGACCGGTTATGGTCCTCCTCTAGACCGGTTATGGTCCTCCTCTAGACCGGTTATGGTCCTCCTCTAGACCGGTTATGGCCCTCCTCTAGACCGGTTATGGTCCTCCTCTAGACCGGTTATGGTCCTCCTCTAGACCGGTTATGGTCCTCCTCTAGACCGGTTATGACCCCTCCTCTAGACCGGTTATGACCCCTCCTCTAGACCGGTTATGGTCCTCCTCTAGACCGGTTATGACCCCTCCTCTAGACCGGTTATGGTCCTCCTCTAGACCGGTTATGGCCCTCCTCTAGACCGGTTATGACCCCTCCTCTAGACCGGTTATGACGCTCCTCTAGACCGGTTATGATCCTCGTTAAACCCTCTGTCTCAGGAAGAGGACGTCGACGTGGTGGAGCACGGTGGCGGGCTGTTTGTCGGTCGGGAGCCCGGCGTTCTTCCGGTCGGGAGCACAGGAGTTCGGAGAGCCCGGATGGTGGAAGCTGGTCCATAACCGCCCCCCCACCCTGAGGCCCGAGGCGGACAAGAGCGCCCCCAAGAGCAAAGGCAAGACTCTGCAGTTTACATAGACTTTACCCACTCAGCCTCAGTTTGTGTCAGTGGATGAACACGTGTCGTTAGCATACGTCAGTGGCGGGCCGTGCATTTCACACCTCGGCCTTCAGTAGTGCTCCGTCTGAATCAGTCCAACCCTCAATAACTTTAACAATTTAAAACAATAACAATTTTATGGCTATAAAACTTTTATTGCAGCTACAACTGCGACACACAAAAAGCATCAATAATAACCTCATAAAATTGCAAAATTATTTAGGAATATAGCCACATTTTACTCACCAAAAATCCGTTTTATTTGTACACAAAATCCATCCTCCTTTCTCTCCTCAAGAAGATTTTAATTACTCTGTCGTACAGATTATCGTGCGTTTCAGTTCCATCAAGAAGTCCTTTTCTATCGCCATCGAAGCTAATGCTGAAAGTCGAGCCCTGTCTGTCCGAGGGTCTTGTATTTGACTCTTCGTGGCTCGGAGCCCGCGCTGCGTTCAGGGGCCTCGTAGATTCCCTCGTATCGGCTCCTCTCTCGTTCAGCAGTGTCACAAAACTCCTTTACCCTTGCCAGACAAAACTGTACATCCAGTTTTTTGTCCTGTAGTATTGAAAAGAGCACGTCTGAATGCTCAAAAATGACATTAAATGTGTGAAGCAAAAAACAAAACTCAAAATCATCCAGACGTGATGCAGATGCCCCGTGTCCCAATTCTCCACATGCACCGTTCAATGTGCTGTTCGAGGTGCAGGTCGAAGTATCCCCCCGACTTAAATACGAATTGAGACACGGCTGCAGTTTGCTCGCTCTGGCTCGTTCACTCACTCTCTCACTGTCCAATCACAGGCTGTGAAAACACTGACGTCTCCGTGCGCTGCTAGAAGGCCTCGGTGTCGCCAACTCTAAATCTGATTGGTTAAAGCAACAGTTTTACCGACACTTATTTTGTGCTACAGGGCCCGCAGAACTGATTATGAAGGCCTCCAGGTAGATTTTTGACCCTGGCAACAAATAATGGCTGAAATGTGATTGGTTAAATGCTTAAATATGAAAACACACATCTGGAAGCAGCGCAACCAGGGGAAAAGCAGTGAAAGGAAGCTGACAGACAATTTGGAATGATTTAATAAGTATTCATGGCCAAAATATAATTAACATCAGTCTGTGATTCAGATATTTTTTTAGGCCAGCAGAGAAGGCCTTGCAGGCCCTTACGGCCCACCACTGGCATACGTATTTATCACACACTGAGGGAAGGTCCTTCATGTTCAGATTAAAAAGCAGAGGCCCGAGGATAGAGCCCTGTGGCACCCCCGCTGTTGCAGCTTTGGAGAGAGGATAAGGTGTTGCCAGGTACACGAGCCACCCGCGCTCTGTGAAGCTTCTATTTGTGCGAGAGAGACGGCAATATGGCCCTTTAACTATTTTTTTTTGTTTTGTTGACACATATATATTACAATAAAGAGGGGGCTTCACATAATGCTTGTCAAAACCAAAAACAGAAAAACTCCTGCACTCTGTATTGCAAAAAGTGAGCTTTATTAATAGTGAAGCAGCAGCGTTTCGACTGGGCCTTCATCAGGCAAAAAAGGCCTAGTCCAGAAACGCTGCGTGAGTTTTTCTGATTTTGATTTTAACAAATGTAAAAGTATTTCCAAGCCAGGTCACTGGAATGTCACTGGAGTGTTTGCAGTTGCAGTGGTAAAGGTTTCACCCAGGAGCTGTTCTGGTTGAGGATCAGGTATCATTTAAATCTGGACAAAGACATCTTTTAGAAAATATTTAAAAGCCTTTTTTCAATCATAGCTGATTTAATAAAAAACACATTTTGGCCTTACTGGGTCGGGGCCTTGGCCGGGGCCTTGGTCAGGGGCTTGGTCAGGGGCTTGGTCGGGGCCTTGGTCGGGGCCTTGGTCGGGGCCTTGGTCGGGGCCTTGGCCGGGGCCTTGGTCGGGGCCTTGGTCAGGGTCAGGTTCATCAGACTCTTCATCAGGACATAGATGTAACTTTGTTTGTGCAGCGAGTGATTCAGAGTCTGATCTTACATTTTCTTCCATTTTTCCATTTTATTTGCTTTGTCTTTCCTCAAGAGCGAGATCTGACTCTGACCCCTGTGTGTGTGTGACCCCTGTGTGTGTGTGACCCCTGTGTGTGTGTGACCCCTGTGTGTGTGTGACCCCTGTGTGTGTGTGACCCCTGTGTGTGTGTGTGACCCCTGTGTGTGTGTGACCCCTGTGTGTGTGTGACCTCTGTGTGACCCCTCTGTGTGTGTGTGACCCCTCTGTGTGTGTGTGTGTGTGTGTGTGACCCCTCTGTGTGTGTGTGTGTGTGTGTGTGTGACCCCTCTGTGTGTGTGTGACCCCTCTGTGTGTGTGTGTGTGACCCCTCTGTGTGTGTGTGTGTGACCCCTGTGTGTGTGTGACCCCTGTGTGTGTGTGTGACCTCTGTATGACCCTCTGTGTGTGTGTGACCCCTGTGTGTGTGTGTGTGACCCCTGTGTGTGTGTGTGTGACCCCTGTGTGTGTGTGACCCCTGTGTGTGTGTGACCTCTGTGTGACCCCTCTGTGTGTGTGACCCCTCTGTGTGTGTGTGTGACCCTGTGTGTGTGTGTGTGTGTGACCCCTCTGTGTGTGTGTGACCCCTGTGTGTGTGACCCCTGTGTGTGTGTGTGACCCCCTCTGTGTGTGTGTGACCCGTGTGTGTGTGTGACCCCTGTGTGTGTGTGTGTGTGTGTGACCCCTGTGTGTGTGACCTCTGTGTGACCCCTCTGTGTGTGTGTGACCTGTGTGTGACCCCTGTGTGTGTGTGTGACCACTGTGTGTGTGTGTGACCCCTCTGTGTGTGTGTGACCCCTGTGTGTGTGTGTGACCCCTGTGTGTGTGTAACCCCTCTGTGTGTGTGTGACCCCTCTGTGTGTGTGTGTGTGACCCCTGTGTGTGTGTGACCCCTGTGTGTGTGTGACCCCTCTGTGTGTGTGTGACCCCTGTGTGTGTGACCCCCTCTGTGTGTGTGTGACCCCTCTGTGTGTGTGTGACCCCTCTGTGTGTGTGTGTGTGACCCCTCTGTGTGTGTGTGTGACCCCTCTGTGTGTGTGTGTGTGACCCCTGTGTGTGTGTGTGACCTCTGTATGACCCCTCTGTGTGTGTGTGACCCCTGTGTGTGTGTGACCCCTGTGTGTGTGTGTGACCCCTGTGTGTGTGTGTGTGACCTCTGTGTGACCCCTCTGTGTGTGTGTGACCCCTGTGTGTGTGTGACCCCTGTGTGTGTGTGACCTCTGTGTGACCCCTCTGTGTGTGTGTGACCCCTCTGTGTGTGTGTGTGACCCCCTGTGTGTGTGTGTGTGTGTGTGTGACCCCTCTGTGTGTGTGTGTGTGTGACCCCCTCTGTGTGTGTGTGTGTGACCCTCTGTGTGTGTGTGTGTGTGACCCCTCTGTGTGTGTGTGTGTGACCCCTCTGTGTGTGTGTGTGACCCCTCTGTGTGTGTGTGTGACCCCTGTGTGTGTGTGTGTGACCCCTCTGTGTGTGTGTGTGTGTGTGACCCCTCTGTGTGTGTGTGTGACCCCTCTGTGTGTGTGTGTGACCCCTCTGTGTGTGTGTGACCCCTCTGTGTGTGTGTGTGTGTGTGTGACCCCTCTGTGTGTGTGTGTGACCCCTGTGTGTGTGTGTGTGTGACCCCCTGTGTGTGTGTGTGTGACCCCTGTGTGTGTGTGTGTGACCTCTGTGTGACCCCTCTGTGTGTGTGACCCCTGTGTGTGTGTGACCCCTGTGTGTGTGACCCTGTGTGTGTGTGTGACCTCTGTGTGACCCTCTGTGTGTGTGTGTGACCCCTGTGTGTGTGTGTGTGTGTGACCCCTCTGTGTGTGTGTGACCCCTCTGTGTGTGTGTGACCCGTGTGTGTGTGTGTGACCCCTGTGTGTGTGTGTGTGTGTGTGTGTGTGTGACCCCTGTGTGTGTGTGACCTCTGTGTGACCCCTCTGTGTGTGTGTGACCTGTGTGTGACCCCTGTGTGTGTGTGTGTGTGTGTGTGTGTGACCTGTGTGTGACCCCTGTGTGTGTGTGTGTGTGTGTGTGTGTGTGTGTGTGTGACCCCCTCTGTGTGTGTGTGACCCCTGTGTGTGTGTGACCCCTGTGTGTGTGTGACCCCTCTGTGTGTGTGTGACCCCTCTGTGTGTGTGTGTGACCCCTGTGTGTGTGTGTGTGTGTGTGTGTGTGTGTGTGTGTGACCCCTGTGTGTGTGTGACCTCTGTGTGACCCCTCTGTGTGTGTGTGACCCCTGTGTGTGTGTGTGTGTGTGTGACCCCTGTGTGTGTGTGTGACCTCTGTGTGACCCCTCTGTGTGTGTGTGACCCCTGTGTGTGTGTGTGTGTGTGTGTGACCCCTGTGTGTGTGTGTGTGACCTCTGTGTGACCCCTCTGTGTGTGTGTGTGTGACCCCTGTGTGTGTGTGACCTCTGTGTGACCTCTGTGTGTGACCTCCCTCTGTGTGTGTGTGTGTGACCCCTGTGTGTGTGTGTGTGTGACCCCTGTGTGTGTGTGACCTCTGTGTGTGTGTGACCCCTGTGTGTGTGTGTGTGTGTGACCTGTGTGTGTGTGACCCCTGTGTGTGTGACCCCTGTGTGTGTGTGTGACCCCTGTGTGTGTGACCCTGTGTGTGTGTGACCTCTGTGTGACCCCTCTGTGTGTGTGTGACCCCTGTGTGTGTGTGACCTCTGTGTGACCCCTCTGTGTGTGTGTGACCCCTGTGTGTGTGTGTGTGTGTGACCCCTGTGTGTGTGTGACCTCTGTGTGTGTGTGTGACCCCTGCGTGTGTGTGTGTGTGTGACCTCTGTGTGACCCCTCTGTGTGTGTGTGTGACCCCTGTGTGTGTGTGTGTGTGTGTGACCCCTGTGTGTGTGACCTCTGTGTGACCTCTGTGTGACCCCTCTGTGTGTGTGTGTGACCCCTGTGTGTGTGTGTGTGTGTGTGTGTGTGTGTGTGTGTGAGACCCCTGTGTGTGTGTGACCTCTGTGTGACCCCTCTGTGTGTGTGTGACCCTGTGTGTGTGTGTGACCTCTGTGTGACCCCTCTGTGTGTGTGTGTGAGACCCCTGTTTGTGACCCCTGTGTGACCCCTCTGTGTGTGACCTTTGTATGACCTCTGTGTGTGACCTCTGTATGACCTCTGTGTGCTCTCTGACCTCTCTCAGGTGTGAGGCCGTGTGCTGACCCCACCATCACGGTGGAGGGCCTGAGGAGGCGCGGGAGCAGCACTCCGGTGGAAAAGGCGATGCAGCTGAAGGAGAAACGAAGCCGCACTCAGGAGGCCAAAGAAATCCGGCGCGCACAGAGAGGCCACGCCCCCAACACCCAGAGAGACCACGCCCCCAAAGCTCCAAAGCCCGCCCCCAAAGCCCCAAAGTCCACCCCCAAACGCAACGCTCTGGACAAACCTGAGCTCATGGACCTGTCCTCCATCAGCTCCTCCGACCGCACGCCACTCACAAGCCCCTCCCCCTCCCCCAGCCTGCTGTCCGAGGCCGACCTCATCCCTGACGCCATGCCTCCACAGGCTTTGTTCCACGGTAAGACCCCGCAGGCGCTCGGTAAGACCCTGCAGGCGCTCAGTAAGACCCTGCAGGTGCTCAGGGTCTCATTAGGTATTATACAGCCGTTTACATGCTCTATATAAAAAGATGCACTTTTTTCTCACTGTATTTTTATTTGCTCAATGTCAAAATAATGAGAGAACGATTTTTTAAAGATGGTATTTTATGACTTCGTCAGAACATCACACCATCCACTGCAAACTCAGAGTTATCCGTCCTCTACAACAGTGGCCGGGGACCGGTACCGGTCCGTGATGCATTTGCTACCGGGCCGCACAAAAAAGTAAATAATTTATCAGCGACCACATTTTCTCTGAAGTGACTTTTGCTCCTCATGACGCGATAACAAGCTCGTCCGTAGATATATAATGAAAATCCTGAGAGGAAATCGCCACATAAATCCATTTGATACACGAGTTTATTATATCTGTGGTAGATGTGAGTCCGCCGCACGACAGTCAGAGCGTCAGGGCAGAGGTCGAGGGGGAGGAGCTTGTGAGTTTAGCACAAACAGCAGAATCTAAAGGAAAAACAGCTGTGTGAGAAATATTAAGGTTTCTTGACATTGTCTCCATCTGAAATGTTTGAAATGTTCATGAAAATAACACTTTATAAATGTGTTTGTGGCGTATCTGAATCTTTTGAAAGCTCCTCTGTGCTTTAGTTCAGCGTGAGCGTGAGTGACAGGTGACGTGTGGTTGAAGAAGAAGCGACGTGAGTCTGGAGTGGTACCTGGAAAAAGACGGTGGAGCTGATGTGCAGTGTTGGGAATCTTACTTCAAAAATGTTGTTACCATCTCAGTTACTTTTTGGAGAAGTAACTAGTTACTAGGCAAAGTAACTATGCCGTTACTTACTTTGTTAAAACAATAAAAACACAACAGATGTGAACCTTTAACATTTATTTCACTTGAAACAAATACAGTATAATTACAATCTGTTAAAGTGATTCATATGTGACTCCAGCCTGGACACTTCAGTCACATTTAAACATATGAACATGTCAAATATGTGGCAGTAGTTTGTGTAAAGTTGCAGGAGCGGCGTGCGCCGTGCGTCACGTTTCTCATCAAAACTCAACTCGGACCCGCTGTCACGCCGCAGTCGGTGGAGCTGCTGCGCTCGCCTCGCTCAAAAATTGCGGCCGTGTCTCAATTCGCCAAATGCACCGTTCGATGTTCTGCTCGAAGTGCGGGTCGAAGTACCGCTCGACTTAAATGCCCCGTTCGAGCGGTGGATTTAAGGGACTTTGGTTAATTGAGACACGGCTGCGTCGGCCTCGCTCTCACGAGATTATCTGCGCCTCATCTCAAACAAGCCTCTCACCCCGAGCCTCTTTCGCCAAAGAAACACCACAGCGCTGCAGCGCCTTGTCTGAGAGACTCTGATGAGTAAAATCGTCAAACGTTGACCGGTCCGCAGTGAGAAAAAGGTTGGGGACCACTGCTCTACAACACAGAGCTCAACAGACACAGAGGGAAAAGTGAAGGAGCAGCACGTGGAGAAAGTCCTCTCTGCTGAAGAGCAGTGAGCGTCACACTGGAGAAACTAAACACTCGATAAGAGAATGAACCAACAGCGAGAGAGCAGCTCAGGACCACAGTCTGATGTTCATCTACATAAGAGAATGAACCAACACAGAGAGAGAGCAGCTCAGGACCACAGTCTGATGTTCATCTCCATCTCAAACACACTCACCTCCTCTGAAGAGAATGAGGTTCAGATCTGAGCCAGAGAAATGGTTTGAGAGGAGAGTTAAAGAAAATATTTTTGTGAGGAAAGAGAATCCTTCCTGTCCCCCGTCTACAACTCCATCTTCAGACCCAAAGAGAACAGGAAACAAAGAGAACAACAGAGCGAACCAGGGGTGAAATCACTCATGAAGAGCTGAATGATTATGCTCAGTATGACTCAGGCACAGGTCACACGTGCAGCTCGACAGACCGAGCCACAAACAGAAACTGTGAACAGAAGCTGTTTATTGTTTCAGTGTCTTTAGCGCCTCCTACAGACAGATATGAGACAGTGTCCAGCAGGAATCTGACCAGAGCTGAAGAAGAGTCTGACCAGAGCTGAAGAAGAATCTGACCAAACTGAAGAAGAATCTGAGCAAACTGAAGAAGAATCTGACCAGAGCTGAAGAAGAATCTGACCAGAGCTGAAGAAGAATCTGACCAAACTGAAGAAGAATCTGACCAGAGCTGAAGAAGAATCTGACCAGAGCTGAAGAAGAATCTGACCAAACTGAAGAAGAATCTGACCAGAACTGAAGAAGAATCTGACCAAACTGAAGAAGAATCTGACCAGAGCTGAAGAAGAATCTGACCAAACTGAAGAAGAATCTGACCAGAGCTGAAGAAGAATCTGACCAAACTGAAGAAGAATCTGACCAGAGCTGAAGAAGAATCTGACCAGAGCTGAAGAAGAATCTGACCAAACTGAAGAAGAGACTTGGACGAGCAGCAAACGTCTTCACTCCTACAACGATTTGTCCAGTGACAGATTTTTTTGTGTTTTACTGTGGATCAGACCTGACTGAGGGACACAAAGTATTAACATCAGACTCTGTCACAGCTGCATCTAATGAAACTCCTGCACATCACTCCAGGTTTGTGAAGTCGTAGTGAACAGTTTGTATCATGTTTTTGTTTATTTATGGAGGATTGTCGTGTGGAGCATGAGTGATGTAGACTTGTGGGCGGAGCCTCGTACATGGGTGATGTAGACTTGTGGGCGGAGCCTCGTACATGGGTGATGTAGACTTGTGGGCGGAGCCTCGTACATGGGTGATGTAGACTTGTGGGCGGAGCCTCGTACATGGGTGATGTAGACTTGTGGGCGGAGCCTCGTACATGGGTGATGTAGACTTGTGGGCGGAGCCTCGTACATGGGTGATGTAGACTTGTGGGCGGAGCCTCGTACATGGGTGATGTAGACTTGTGGGCGGAGCCTCGTACATGGGTGATGTAGACTTGTGGGCGGAGCCTCGTACAGGCTTGTACTGCTAACTGTAAGGAGGGTTTGATTAGGGCCCAGGAGAGATCTCTAGATGACTCAAACATGCATGGATGTTTCTGATGGAGGAACAGCGTTATAATGTGGGAGAAAGCTCCATAAAGTACATTTTACACAATGTCGCCTCTTTACTTGTGTGTACGACCCTGCAGGCGCTCAGTCATATATTTATATTTGTCTGATCATATTTACACTCACCTAAAGGATTATTATAACTCCTGTTCAATTTATCTTTAATGCAATTATCTAATCAACCAATCACATGGCAGTTTCTTCAGGTCATTTAGGGGTGTGGTCCTGGTCAAGACCATCTCCTGAACTCCAAAGTGAATGTCAGAATGGGAAACAAAGGTGATTTAAGCAGTTTTGAGCGTGGCCTGGTTGTCGGTGCCAGACGGGCCGGTCTGAGTATTTCACAATCTGCTCAGTTACTGGGATTTTCACACACAACCATTTCTAGGGTTTACAAAGAATCATGTGAAAAGGGAAAAACATCCAGTCTGGGACAGACCTGTGGGAGAAAATGCCTTGTAGATGCTAGAGGTCAGAGGAGAATGGGCCGAGTGATTCAAGCTGATAGAAGAGCAATGTTGACTGAAATAACCACTCGTTACAACCGAGGAAGCAGCAAAGCATTTGTGAACCACAACACGCACAACCTTGAGGCGGATGGGCTACAACAGCAGAAGACTCCACCGGGCACCACTCATCTCCACTACAAATAGGAAAAAGAGGCGACAATCTGCACGAGCTCATCAAAACTGGACAGTTGAAGACTGAAAAATGTTGCCTGGTCTGATGAGTCTCGATTTGTGTTGAGACTCAAATGGTAGAGTCAGAGTTTGGCGTAAACAGAATGAGAACATGGATCCATCAGGCCTTGTTCCCACTGTGCAGGTGGAGGTGGTGGTGTAATGGTGGGGGATGTTTTCACACTTTAGGTCCCTTAGTGCCAGTTGGGCATCGTTTAAATGCCACGGGCTCCTGAACATTGTCTCTGACCATGTCCATCCTTCATGACCATGTACCATCCTCTGATGCTACTTCAGCAGGATAATGCACCGTGTCATAAAGCTCCAGTCATTTCAAACTGGTTTCTTGAACATGACGATGATTCACTGAACTACAACGGCCCCACAGTCACCAGATCTCAGCCCGATAGAGCATCTTTGGGATGTGGAGGAACTGGAGCTTCGTGCCCTGGATGTGACTCCCACAAATCTCCAACTGCAACATGCTCCTGTCAGTATGAGCCAACATTTGTAAAGAAGGATCAATATGGACCAACATTTGTAAAGAAGGATCAATATGGACCAACGTTTGTAAAGAAGGATCAATATGGGCCAACGTTTGTAAAGAAGGATCGATACGGGCCGACGTTTGTAAAGAAGGATCAATACGGGCCGACGTTTTGTAAAGAAGGATCGATACGGGCCGACGTTTGTAAAGAAGGAAGGATCGATATGGGGCCGACTTTGTAAAGAAGGATCAATATGGGCCGACGTTTATAAAGAAGGATCAATATGGGCCGACGTTTGTAAGAAGGATCGATATGGACCAACGTTTGTAAAGAAGGATCGATACGGGCCGACGTTTGTAAAGAAGGATCGATATGGGCCGACGTTTGTAAAGAAGGATCGATATGGGCCGACGTTTGTAAAGAAGGATCAATATGGGCCGACGTTTATAAAGAAGGATCAATATGGGCCGACGTTTGTAAAGAAGGATCAATATGGACCGACGTTTGTAAAGAAGGATCGATACGGGCCGACGTTTGTAAAGAAGGATCGATATGGGCCGACGTTTGTAAAGAAGGATCAATATGGGCCGACGTTTGTAAAGAATATTTCAGAACCTTGTTGAATCAAAGCCAAAGTAGAATTAAGGCAGTTCTGAAGGAAACAGGGTCAAACACCGAGTTAGTCTGAGGTTCATATAATCCTTCAGGTCAGAGTATATTTGTGTGTGTGTATATGTGTGTATATACTTGTGTGTATACTTGTGAGTATATACTTGTGTGTGTATATACTTGTGTGTATATATGTGTATATACTTGTGTGTGTACTTGTGTGTATACTTGTGTGTATATACATGTGTGTACGACCCTGCAGGCGCTCAGTTGTATATTTGTACTTTTACTGGACGTGTTTTTAGGGACGACGTGTGAATCTCATGGTTCCAGGTTTAATGAACTGTCCTTTTACAAACCCTGAGTGTTTTTTACTGTATTAGGCCCGAGCCCCTACAGGGCGTAGGGCCTTTTGCTCCCACAACGATGAGTACCTGGGCGAAGCGCTGATGCACATCGTTGTGCATCAGTGCTCCCAATGTCTTTTGACTTTGTTTGGTGACAAGTGCAGCCCAAAGCCGCAATAAAACAAAAGCAAGTGGCGGCTCAGCGCCACCTACAGGGAGTGCCCGGTCGGCCGAGTGCGAAGCGCGGCCCGCGAGGGCCGTTCGATGCCGCTTGCAGCTTTAACTTTTACTTTATTTTTACTTTATTTTTACTTCATTACTTTAGTGCTGTGATATTGTGCTACGACATATTGTGAATGAGATTTATAATAAATGTGTTTCTGTTTTTTTTAGAAACTAGACGTCATCAAACATTTAAAATGATGGAGTTTTATATTATTTTATATTTATAAAATTGTAATCGAGTTTTATATTTAAAATGTGTTATTTTATATTTATAAAACTAATGTGTTGATTTAGAGGTGACATCTTAAACATGTTTCTAAAATCACTTTTCTCTCGTCTTTTCGTGTCTCAGACGACGAGGAGGCGGAGCCGGAATCCGTCATCGACCCCGGGATGGAGTACGTCCCGCCCAGCTCTGCTCTGATTGGTCGAAAGAAGGCCCGCCCCCCTGCATCTGCTCCGATCAAACGGGAGGCGGAGAGCGAGGATGAGGACACGCCCCCTAACGACGCCAGTGACGCTAATGAGCGCTGCAGACAGACGGCGGCGTCGGAGCCGGCCGCTCCGGGGGGCGGGGCTTCGGGTGGCGCGCGCTGCCTTCCCATTGGTTCGTATGAGGAGCGGCTGTTACTACGGCGACTGGAGGCGTGTCCGTTGGCCTTAGCGGTGACGGCGAGCGCTAAACGTTTGCGCAGGAAGCTGTTAGTGCGACAGGAGAAGAGGAGCAGAGGGCTCCCCCTGCTGGACGTGGACCGAGCCGCCAGCGCCGCCCTGAGCCTGGTGAGGGCTAAAGCGGGACCGGACCAGGACCAGGACCGGACCAGGACCGGACCAGGACCGGACTAGGACCGGACTAGGACCGGACCAGGACCGGACCAGGCCCAGGACCAGACCAGGACCAGGATCAGACCAAGACCAGACCAGGATCAGACCAGGACCAGGACCAGACCAGGATCAGACCAGGACCAGACCAGGACCAGACCAGGACCAGACCAGGACCAGACCAGGACCAGACCAGGACCAGGATCAGACCAGGACCAGACCAGGACCGGACCAGGACTAGACCAGGACCAGGACTAGACCAGGACCAGGATCGGACCAGGACCGGACCAGGACCGGACCAAGACCGGACCAGGACCAGACCAGGACTAGACCAAGACCAGACCAGGACCAGACCAGGACCAGACCAGGACCAGACCAAGACCAGACCAAGATCAGACTAGACCAAGACTAGACCAGGACCAGACCAGGACCAGACCAGGACCAGGACCAGACCAGGACCAGACCAGGACTAGACCAAGACCAGACCAGGACCAAACCAGGACCAGACCAGGACCAGACCAAGACTAGACCAGGACCAGACTAGACCAGGACCAGACTAGAACCAGGACCAGGGCCGACCCAGGAACAGACCAGGACCTGGACTAGTGCTATTTGGTAATTCAGAAGCGCCTGAGTGAAAGTGACTGGTTTGTCCTTGTTAGTCCTGGTTCAGTTCTAGTTTAGTCCTGGTTCAGTTCTAGTTTAGTCCTGGTTTAGTCTTGGTTCAGTTCTAGTTTAGTCCTGGTTTAGTCCTGGTTCAGTCCTGGTTTAGTCCTGGGTTAGTCCTGGTTTAGTCCTGGTTCAGTTCTAGTTTAGTCCTGGGTTAGTCCTTGTTCAGTCCTGGTTTAGTCCTGGTTTAGTCCTGGTTCAGTCCTGGTTTAGTCCTGGTTTAGTCCTGGTTTAGTCCTGGTTTAGTCCTGGTTTAGTCCTGGTTTAGTCCTGGTTCAATCCTGGTTTAGTCCTTGTTCAGTCCTGGTTTAGTCCTGGTTCAAACCTGGTTTAGTCCTTGTTCAGTCCTGGTTCAATTCTAGTTTAGTCCTGGTTCAGTCCTGGTTCAGTTCTAGTTTAGTCCTGGTTTAGTCCTGGTTCAGTCCTGGTTTAGTCCTGGTTCAGTCCTGGTTTAGTTCTAGTTTAGTCCTGGTTTAGTCCTGGTTCAGTCCTGGTTTAGTTCTAGTTTAGTCCTGGTTTAGTCCTTGTTCAGTCCTGGTTTAGTCCTTGTTTAGTCCTGGTTCAGTCCTGGTTTAGTTCTAGTTTAGTCCTGGTTCAGTCCTGGTTTAGTTCTAGTTTAGTCCTGGTTCAGTCCTGGTTCAGTCCTGGTTTAGTCCTGGTTTAGTCCTTCCTGGGTCTAACCTGCTTTTCCTGTGACAGGTGGGCGGAGTCTACAGCGCACAGGTGGGCGGAGTCTACAGTGCACATGTGGGCGGGGCCACACACAGAGTGACCAATGGCGATGCTCAGATCCTTGACAGATTCCAGGTGAGACTTTAGTCGGTTATTTTAGTGACGGAGGGTTTGGATTTATCCAGTTATCAACTTTTTACAGTTTATGAAATATCCTTAAATTAAAAACATTATTAGAGTGAGCTCCTAAAGAACCTCCTCTGAACCTCCTCTGAGCCTCCTCTGAACCTCCTCTGACCCTCCTCTGAACCTCCTCTGAGCCTCCTCTGAACCTCCTCTGAACCTCCTCTGAACCTCCTCTCTGACCCCTCCTCTGACCCTCCTCTGAGCCTCCTCTGAACCTCCTCTGAGTCTCTTCTGAACCTCCTCTGAACCTCCTCTGAACCTCCTCTGAACCTCCTCTGACCCTCCTCTGAGCCTCCTCTGAACCTCCTCTGAACCTCCTCTGAACCTCCTCTGAACCTCCTCTGACCCTCCTCTGAACCTCCTCTGAACCTCCTCTGAACCTCCTCTGAACCTCCTCTGAACCTCCCTCCTCCTGAACCTCCTCTGAACCCTCCTCTGAACCTCCTCCTCTGAACCTCCTCTGAACCTCCTCTGAACCTCCTCTGACCCTCCTCTGAGCCTCCTCTGAACCTCCTCTGACCCTCCTCTGAGTCTCCTCTGAGCCTCCTCTGAGCCTCCTCTGAGCCTCCTCTGAGCTCCCCTCTGCTCCTTCCTGCTCCTCGCTGCTCCCCTCAGTTTCATAATTAAACAAAACATCGAGGCTAGAAAATAAGAATCAAATCTTTTTAATAATCGAGCTGCTCCATTTACTCAATTGTTTCAGTCCTGGACTTGGCAGGACCAGGACCAGACCAGGTCCAGACCAGGTCCAGACCAGGTCCAGACCAGGTCCAGACCAGGTCCAGACCAGGACCAGGACCAGGACCAGGACCAGACCAGACCAGGTCCAGACCAGGTCCAGACCAGGACCAGGACCAGACCAGGACCAGGACCAGGACCAGGACCGGACCAGGACCGGGACCAGGACCCAGACCAGGACCAGGACCAGGACCAGGTCCAGACCAGGTCCAGACCAGGACCGGACCAGGTCCAGACCAGGTCCAGACCAGGTCCAGACCAGGACCAGGACCAGGACCAGGACCAGATCAGGACCAGGACCAGACCAGGTCCAGACCAGGACCAGGACCAGGACCAGGACCGGACCAGGACCGGACCAGGACCAGACCAGGACCAGACCAGGACCGGACCAGACCAGGACCAGACCAGGTCCAGACCAGGTCCAGACCAGGTCCAGGACCAGGACCAGACCAGGACCAGACCAGGACAGGACCAGACCAGGTCCAGACCAGGACCGGACCAGGACCAGGACCGGACCAGACCAGACCAGGTCCAGACCAGGTCCAGACCAGGTCCAGACCAGGACCAGACCAGGTCCAGACCAGGTCCAGACCAGGTCCAGACCAGGTCCAGACCAGGACCAGGACCAGGACCAGACCAGACCAGGTCCAGACCAGGACCAGACCAGGACCAGGACCAGACCAGGACCAGGACCGGGTCTAGTCCCGGTCCGGGTCTAACACTGTGTGTTTGCAGAGCACAGGCTGCAGTCGGCACCGTCAGACTCTGAGTTCTGTGTCGTTCTTTCACCGTGTGATGGGCTCAGACTCCGCCCACAACCAGAGCATCCGCAGCCCGTACACGGCCCGCCTCCTCAAGCCCTACATCAGGTACTGAGCCCGGTCCGACCCCGGTCCGACCCCGGTCCGACCCCGGTCCCACCCCGGTCCCACCCGGTCCCACCCCGGTCTGACCCTCGTCTTGTGTCCAGGCGGGACTACGAGAGTCGTCCTCTGAAGCTGCAGTTACTCTCTGAGATTCGAGCCTTTGGTCGTCGTAAAGACCCGGACTGGATCCCGGAGCCGGACTCTCCCATAGACTACTGCTACGTCAGACCGAGCCACATCCCCACGCTCAACGCTCTGTGCCACGACGCCTTCTGGCCCGGTACCACTCAGCCACGCCCACTCTCACAGCCACGCCCACTCTCATACAGCCACGCCCACTCACACAGCCACGCCCACTCTCACACAGCCACGCCCACTCTCACACAGCCACGCCCACTCTCACACAGCCACGCCCACTCTCACACAGCCACGCCCACTCTCACACAGCCACGCCCACTCTCATACAGCCACGCCCACTCTCACACAGCCATGCCCACTCTCACACAGCCACGCCCACTCTCATACAGCCACGCCCACTCACATACAGCCACGCCCACTCTCACACACAGCCACGCCCACTCTCACACAGCCACACCCACTCTCATACAGCCACGCCCACTCTCTCATACAGCCACGCCCACTCACATACAGCCACGCCCACTCACATACAGCCACGCCCACTCACATACAGCCACGCCCACTCTCATACAGCCACGCCCACTCTCATACAGCCACGCCCCACTCTCATACTGCCACGCCCCACTCTCATACTGCCACAGCCACTCTCATACAGCCACGCCCACTCACATACAGCCACGCCCACTCTCACACAGACAAGCCCACTCTCACACAGCCACGCCCACTCTCATACTGCCACGCCCCACTCTCATACTGCCACGCCCCACTCTCATACTGCCACGCCCCACTCTCATACAGCCACGCCCACTCACATACAGCCACGCCCACTCACATACAGCCACGCCCACTCTCACACAGCCACGCCCACTCTCACACAGCCACGCCCACTCTCACACAGCCACGCCCACTCTCACACAGCCACGCTCACTCTCATACAGCCACAGCCACTCTCATACAGCCACGCCCACTCACATACAGCCACGCCCACTCTCACTCAGCCACGCCCACTCTCACTCAGCCACGCCCACTCTCACACAGCCACGCCCACTCTCACACAGCCAAGCCACTCTCACACAGCCACGCCCACTCTCATACAGCCACGCCCACACACACAGCCACGCCCACTCTCACAGCCACGCCCACTCTCATACAGCCACGCCCACACACACACAGCCACGCCCACTCTCACACAGCCACGCCCACTCTCATACAGCCACGCCCACACACACAGCCACGCCCACACACACAGCCACGCCCACTCTCACACAGCCACGCCCACACACACAGGCCCTCCAGACCCGGGGCATGAACATAAAGTTGTGAGGAGCATGTGGTCAGATTAATGGGTCACACTTTAGTCTGTTTTATTTAGTTTTAACAGTTTTAAACGTTGTTTATTGTGTCAGTCGCTGAAGACATGGGCCTGTTTGTTTCTTCAGACTAAAATAACATTTTATATTAAACCAGATGATCACATGACGTCCTGCCGTGTCTGTTGTCACGGTGAATGTTCTTCTCTGAGATCCACTAATAAACTCGGGGTTTAGTCTGAGTTTTTTTAACTCTGCTCCAAACCTGAGACACAAAACTCTTAAACCCAGAGTTTATCAAACGTCTATGAAACGGTAATAATGTCTCCACTTCACACAGAAAAACCATACACAAACTGAACTCAGTCCAGAGTCGAGCGGCTCTGTACCAAAAGGACGTGTATTAAAGTGTTTGGATGGAGCAGTGTGCACAGCACACGCCCCGTCACGAGCAGGAGTCTGGTTTATGTCGCTTTTATTTTGAAGAAACAATGTGGTTTATGAGAGTTTTGGTCAGAATTATGACTTTTATTCTGAAACGGAATTTCACTAAAGCTGTTTCCTCCAGGAGTGGACCTGAGTGAGAGCCTGCAGTACCCCGACTTCACAGTGGTGGCGCTGTATAAAAAGGTGGTGGTGGGGTTCGGGGTCATGGTCCCAGACGTGAAATACAACCAGGCGTACATCTCCTTCCTCCTGGTGCACCCCGAGTGGCGCCGCGCTGGCATCGGAACATTTATGATCTACCACCTCATCCAGGTACTACAGGAGGCCCGAACGAGGCCCGAACGAGGCCCGAACGAGGCCCGAACGAGGCCCGAACGAGGCCCGAACGAGGCCCGAACGAGGCCCGAACGAGGCCCAAAGGACTAAACCAGGACTAAACCAGGACTAAACCAGGTCTAAACCAGGTCTAAACCAGGTCTAAACCAGGACTAAACCAGGACTAAACCAGGACTAAACCAGGTCTAAACCAGGTCTAAACCAGGACTAAACCAGGACTAAACCAGGTCTAAACCAGGACTAAACCAGGACTAAACCAGGACTAAACCAGGACTAAACCAGGACCAGACCAGGTCTAACCCTCTCCTCTGCTCTCCTCTCCACAGACGTGCATGGGTAAGGACGTCACTCTCCATGTGTCTGCGTCTAACCCGGCCATGCTCTTGTACCAGAAGTTCGGGTTCCGGGCTGAAGAGTACATCCTGGACTTTTACCATAAATACTTCCCTCTGGACAGTCGCGAGTGTCGGCACGCCTTCCTCCTGCGACTGCGCCGCTGAGACTCGCCACTGCAGAGAGGACCGGGGTCAGGACCGGGGTCTGGACCGGGGTCTGGACCGGGGTCAGGACCGGGGTCTGGACCGGGGTCTGGACCGGGGTCAGGACCGGGGTCAGGACCGGGGTCAGGACCGGGGTCTGGACCGCGGACGGGACCGGGGTCTGGACCGCGGACGGGACCGGGGTCTGGACCGGGGTCTGGACCGGGGTCTGGACCGGGGTCTGGACCGGGGTCTGGACCGGGGTGGGGGTCTGGACCGGGGTCAGGACCGGGGTCAGGACCGGGGTCTGGACCGGGGTCAGGACCGGGGTCAGGACCGGGGTCAGGACCGGGGTCTGGACCGCGGACGGGACCGGGGTCTGGACCGCGGACAGGACGGGACCGGGGTCTGGACCGCGGATGGGACCGGGGTCTGGACCGCGGACAGGACCGGGACCGGGGTCTGGACCGGGTTCGGGACCGGGGTCTGGGGTCTGGACCGCGGTCAGGGTCTGGGACTCAACTTTGTGTATATTTGAATTATTTTTCCTGATTTCTAAAATGTTTTCCAAATGAGAAGTATTTGAGTTGAATAAAGTGTTTGAGCAGTAGGGGGCGCTGCCTCTGAGCCTTTGTTTCTTTTATTCAGTGTTTGAGCAGTAGGGGGCGCTGCCTCTGAGCCTTTGTTTCTTTTATTCAGTGTTTGAGCAGTAGGGGGCGCTGCCTCTGAGCCTTTGTTTCTTTTATTCAGTGTTTGAGCAGTAGGGGGCGCAGTTTGGTGAATTGTTTCATTATCATCTTCGTTTTATTGGCCCATTAAAAATAACCTGCTCAAAAACAGACCTGGACAAAATTCAGCTCAAATCTTATTATTACATCACAAAATACTTTAAAATTGTACTTGAGTAAAAAGTCGAACAGGTACTTTACACATGAAAAAAATCTACATCAGAAAAAGTATTAACCAAAACTGAGCATTTCTTTCACCACTGGTCACGTTTTAAATGTTTCTCTGCTCCACACGACTGGACCTTACAGCTGTTCACACTGTCCACAGGGGGCGCTGTTCTCGGAGTGACCACAGGGGGCGCTGTTCTGCTCTGTCCACAGGGGGCGCTGTTCTCTGAGTGACCACAGGGGGCGCTGTTCTCTGAGTGACCACAGGGGGCGCTGTTCTCTGAGTGACCACAGGGGGCGCTGTTCTCTGAGCGACCACAGGGGGCGCTGTTCTCTCGCAGATGTAAATAAAAAGTCGAGTCCTGATAAAGTCACTTCCACTTTTATTTAAACAGAAACAAAAGACAAAGACGTTTCTGTGGATAAATATTTACACAAAGTCAGAGCCTCGTTTTTAAGACGTTTTAATCTGAATCATAAAAGTAACTTTAAAGACACAAGTTTACAGAGAAAATACAAGAAAACATCTAAATGTGTGTCAGGTAATACCCCACAGACGTACATACCCCTCTTTAATACCCCACACTCGTACATACCCCTCTTTAATACCCCACACTCGTACATACCCCTCTTTAATACCCCACAGACGTACATACCCCTCTTTAATACCCCACAGGAGTAAATACCTCCTCTTTAATACCCCACACTCGTACATACCCCTCTTTAATACCCCACACTCGTACATACCCCTCTTTAATACCCCACACTCGTACATACCCCTCTTTAATACCCCACAGACGTACATACCCCTCTTTAATACCCCACACTCGTACATACCCCTCTTTAATACCCCACACTCGTACATACCCCTCTTTAATACCCCACAGACGTACATACCCCTCTTTAATTAATACCCCCTTTACACTCGTACATACCCCTCTTTAATACCCCACAGACGTACATACCCCTCTTTAATACCCCACAGACGTACATACCCCTCTTTAATACCCCACACTCGTACATACCCCTCTTTAATACCCCACAGACGTACATACCCCTCTTTAATACCCCACACTCGTACATACCCTCTTTAATACCCCACACTCGTACATACCCCTCTTTAATACCCCACACTCGTACATACCCCTCTTTAATACCCCACACTCGTACATACCCCTCTTTAATACCCCACACTCGTACATACCCCTCTTTAATACCCCACACTCGTACATACCCCTCTTTAATACCCCACACTCGTACATACCCCTCTTTAATACCCCACACTCGTACATACCCCTCTTTAATACCCCACACTCGTACATACCCCTCTTTAATACCCCACACTCGTACATACCCCTCTTTAATACCCACACTCGTACATACCCCTCTTTAATACCCCACACTCGTACATACCCTCTTTAATACCCCACACTCGTACATACCCCTCTTTAATACCCCACACTCGTACATACCCCTCTTTAATACCCCACAGACATGTGGCCGGTGGAATGTGGAGCAGGTCTGACCTGGAGCTCCAGGCGACTCAGGGGAACGTGGTTCTGTCTCTGCCCAGGATGGAGCTCCTCTGCTGGGCTTCCATCAGCCTCCCTCCCCCTGAGCTCTGAAAGGACCAGGACTTCGATTGGACGTCGGTGCGATTGGCTCGGGCGGACGTCGGCCGTGATTGGACGTCTCGTCTGAGGGGGCGGGGCCGGAGCAGATCTGTGCTGTGATTGGACGGCGCGGTCGGAGCGGTGCATGCTGGGACTCAGAGTCGGTCTCGGAGGAACCAAATCTCGTTGCGGCGTTGAGGAACCCCGGGGTTTTCGAACACGGCGACCATGTATCGATCTCGCCGGACGCCGTCGGACTCGGACAGGACCTCCCACAGCTCCGAGATCTGCCGCTGCACCGTGGCCTCGTTTGTGGTCCCGAAGAACGGCCTGGAGAGAGAGGACCGGGCCTCAGACCGGGACCTAGACTGGACTCAGACTGGGCCTCAGACCTGGACCCAGACCTGGACCCTGACTGGGCCTCAGACCTGGACCAAGACTGGGCCTCAGACCTGGACTCAGACCTGGACTCAGACCTGGACCCTGACTGGGCCTCAGACCTGGACCAAGACCGGGCCTCAGACCTGGACCCAGACCTGGACCCTGACTGGGCCTCAGACCTGGACCCAGACCGGGCCTTAGACCTGGACTCAGACCTGGACCCAGACCGGGCCTCAGACCAGGCCTCAGACCTGGACCTAGACTGGGCCTCAGACCGGGCCTCAGACCTGGACCAAGACCGGGCCTCAGACCTGGACCAAGACCAAGACCGGGCCTCAGACCTGGACCAAGACCGGGCCTCAGACCTGGACCAAGACCGGGCCTCAGACCTGGACCTAGACTGGGCCCCCAGACTGGACCCAGACCGGGCCTAAGACCTGGACTCGGTCCAGGTCTGAGGCCCGGTCAGGGTCCAGGTCTAAGACCGGGCCTCAGACCTGAACTCAGACCTGGACCCTGACTGGGCCTCAGACCTGGACCTAGACTGGGCCTCAGACCGGGCCTCAGACCTGGACTCAGACCAGGCCTCAGACCTGGACCCTGACTGGGCCTCAGACCTGGACCAAGACCGGGCCTCAGACCTGGACCAAGACCGGGCCTCAGACCTGGACCCAGACCGGGCCTCAGACCTGGACCCAGACCTGGACTCAGACCAGGCCTCAGACCTGGACCTAGACTGGGCCTCAGACCTGGACTCAGACCAGGCCTCAGACCTGGACCTAGACTGGGCCTCAGACCTGGACCAAGACCGGGCCTCAGACCTGGACCAAGACCGGGCCTCAGACCTGGACCCAGACCGGGCCTCAGACCTGGACCCAGACCGGGCCTCAGACCTGGACTCAGACCTGGATCAAGACTGGGTCTCAGACCTGGACTCAGACCGGGCCTCAGACCTGGACCCAGACCGGGCCTCAGACCGGGCCTCAGACCGGGCCTCAGACCGGGCCTCAGACCGGGACCTGTATGTACATATGTGGGTGATGTTGGGGCCGTACCGGGCGATGACGGTGATCGGGTCCCAGTCCTGGACTTGGACCTCGGGGTCCAGGGGGGCGGGGGGGCAGCTCTGATGCTGCGACGGCAGAAAAAAACCCGTCAGGACCGACTTCTGGAACCCGGACCCGTCTTCAGACATTTGGATCAGACTCACCACCGGGACCGTCATCCCCAAGTACCGTCCTGAGAGCAGACGAGACCGGGTCAGAACCAGGTCTAGACCAGGACTAAACCAGGACTGAACCAGGTCTAGACCAGGACTAAACCAGGACTAAACCAGGACTGAAACCAGGACTGAACCAGGACTAAACCAGGTCTAAACCAGGACTAAATCAGGACTGAACCAGGACTAAACCAGGACTGAACCAGGACTAAACCAGGACTGAACCAGGACTGAACCAGGACTAAACCAGGACTAAACCAGGACTGAACCAGGTCTAGACCAGGACTAAACCAGGACTAAACCAGGTCTAGACCAGGACTAAACCAGGTCTAAACCAGGACTAAATCAGGACTAAACCAGGACTAAATCAGGTCTAGACCAGGACTAAACCAGGACTAAACCAGGTCTAGACCAGGACTAAACCAGGTCTAAACCAGGACTAAATCAGGACTAAACCAGGACTAAATCAGGTCTAAACCAGGTTAAACCAGGACTAAACCAGGACTGAACCAGGACTGAACCAGGACTAAACCAGGTCTAAACCAGGACTAAATCAGGACTGAACCAGGACTAAACCAGGACTGAACCAGGACTAAATCAGGACTGAATCAGGACTAAACCAGGACTAAACCAGGACTAAATCAGGACTGAATCAGGACTGAACCAGGACTAAACCAGGACTGAACCAGGACTGAACCAGGACTAAACCAGGACTGAACCAGGACTAAACCAGGACTAAACCAGGTCTAAATCAGGACTGAACCAGGACTAAACCAGGACTGAACCAGGACTGAACCAGGACTAAACCAGGACTAAACCAGGTCTAGACCAGGACTAAACCAGGTCTAAACCAGGACTAAATCAGGACTAAACCAGGACTAAACCAGGACTGAACCAGGACTAAACCAGGACTAAACCAGGACTGAACCAGGACTAAACCAGGTCTAAACCAGGACTGAATCAGGACTAAACCAGGTCTAAACCAGGACTAAACCAGGTCTAAACCAGGACTAAATCAGGACTAAACCAGGACTAAACCAGGACTGAATCAGGACTAAACCAGGACTAAACCAGGACTGAACCAGGACTAAACCAGGTCTAAACCAGGACTAAACCAGGTCTAAACCAGGACTAAATCAGGACTAAACCAGGACTAAACCAGGACTGAACCAGGACTAAACCAGGTCTAAACCAGGACTAAATCAGGACTGAACCAGGACTAAACCAGGTCTAAACCAGGACTAAACCAGGTCTAAACCAGGACTAAATCAGGACTAAACCAGGACTAAATCAGGACTGAACCAGGACTAAACCAGGTCTAAACCAGGACTAAACCAGGTCTAAACCAGGTCTAGACCAGGACTAAACCAGGTCTAAACCAGGACTAAACCAGGTCTAAACCAGGACTAAACCAGGTCTAAACCAGGACTAAACCAGGACTAAACCAGGTCTAAACCAGGACTAAACCAGGACTAAACCAGGTCTAAACCAGGACTAAACCAGGACTAAACCAGGTCTAAACCAGGACTTACCGAGGGAGTTCTCTTTGCAGATGTAGCGCATGAGCTTCATGAAGGACATGGAGATGCTCTGCTCGTACAGTCCGTCGGCTCGAGTCACACACGCCCAGCGCCCGGCCGGGTACAAGCGCTCCTCATACTGCAGAGCTCCCATCTGCAACAGGCAGAGGAGGAGCAGAGTGAGGAGGAGCAGAGTGAGGAGGAGCAGAGTGAGGAGGAGCAGAGTGAGGAGAGACAGAGGAGAGACAGAGGAGGAGGAGAGACAGAGGAGAGACGGAGGAGAGGAGACAGGAGAGACAGAGGAGGAGAGCCAGAGGAGGAGAGACAGAGGAGAGACAGAGGAGAGACAGAGGAGGAGAGACAGAGGAGAGACAGAGGAGGAGAGCCAGAGGAGAGACAGAAGAGAGACAGAGGAGGAGAGACAGAGGAGAGACAGAGGAGGAGAGACAGAGGAGGAGAGACAGAGGAGAGACAGAGGAGGAGAGACAGAGGAGGAGAGACAGGAGCAGAGACAGAGGAGAGACAGAGAAGAGAGACAGAGGAGGAGAGACAGAGAGGAGACAGAGGAGGAGAGACAGAGGAGGAGAGACAGAGGAGGAGAGACAGAGGAGGAGAGACAGAGGAGGAGAGACAGAGGAGAGACAGAGGAGAGACAGAGGAGAGACAGAGGAGGAGAGACAGAGGAGAGACAGAGGAGGAGAGACAGGAGGAGAGACAGAGGAGGAGAGACAGAGGAGAGACAGGAGGAGGAGAGAGAGGAGGAGGAGAGACAGAGGAGAGAGACAGAGGAGAGAGACAGGAGCAGAGACAGAGGAGAGACAGAGGAGAGACAGAGGAGGAGAGACAGAGGAGGAGAGACAGAGGAGAGACAGAGGAGAGACAGAGGAGGAGAGACAGAGGAGAGACAGAGGAGGAGAGCCAGAGGAGGAGAGAAAGAGGAGGAGAGCCAGAGGAGAGACAGAAGAGAGACAGAGGAGGAGAGACAGAGGAGAGACAGAGGAGGAGAGACAGAGGAGGAGAGACAGAGGAGGAGAGACAGAGGAGAGACAGAGGAGGAGAGACAGAGGAGGAGAGACAGAGGAGGAGAGACAGAGGAGGAGAGAGAGAAGAGAGAGAGACAGAGGAGGAGAGACAGAGGAGAGGAGGAGAGAGGAGGAGAGACAGAGGAGGAGACAGAGGAGGAGAGACACAGAGGAGAGCAGAGGAGAGACAGAGAGAAGAGACAGAGGAGGAGAGAGAGACAGAGGAGAGACAGAGGAGGAGAGACAGAGGAGAGACAGAGAGGAGAGACAGAGGAGAGACAGAGGAGAGACAGAGGAGAGACAGACAGAGGAGGAGAGACAGAGGAGGAGAGACAGAGGAGAGACAGAGGAGGAGAGCCAGAGGAGGAGAGAAAGAGGAGGAGAGCCAGAGGAGAGACAGAAGAGAGACAGAGGAGGAGAGACAGAGGAGGAGAGACAGAGGAGGAGACAGAGGAGGAGAGAGACAGAGGAGGAGAGGAGAGGAGAGAGAGACAGAGGAGGAGAGACAGAGGAGGAGAGACAGAGGAGGAGAGACAGAGGAGAGACAGAGGAGGAGAGACAGGAGCAGAGACAGAGGAGAGAGACCAGAGGAGAGAGACAGAAGAGAGAAAGAGAGAGGAGAGACAGAGGAGGAGAGACAGAGGAGGAGAGAGAGGAGGAGAGACAGAGGAGAGACAGAGGAGAGACAGAGGAGAGACAGAGGAGGAGAGACAGAGGAGGAGAGACAGAGGAGAGAGACAGAGGAGAGACAGAGGAGGAGAGACAGAGGAGAGGAGACAGAGGAGGAGAGCCAGAGGAGGAGGAGAGAGAGAGGAGGAGAGCCAGAGGAGAGACAGAGGAGGAGAGACAGAGGAGAGACAGAGGAGGAGAGACAGAGGAGGAGAGACAGAGGAGACAGAGGAGGAGAGCCAGAGGAGAGGAGACAGAGGAGAGAGACAGAGGAGGAGAGACAGAGGAGAGACAGAGGAGGAGAGCCAGAGGAGAGACAGAGGAGGAGAGACAGAGGAGAGACAGAGGAGAGACAGAGGAGAGACAGAGGAGGAGAGACAGAGGAGAGACAGAGGAGGAGAGACAGAGGAGAGACAGAGGAGGAGAGACAGAGGAGGAGAGACAGAGGAGAGACAGAGGAGGAGAGCCAGAGGAGGAGAGACAGAGGAGAGACAGAGGAGGAGAGCCAGAGGAGAGACAGAAGAGAGACAGAGGAGGAGAGACAGAGGAGAGACAAAGGAGAGACAGAGGAGGAGAGACAGAGGAGAGGCAGAGCAGAGACAGGAGGAGAGACAGAGGAGCAGGAGGAGAAGGAGGAGCAGGAGGAGCAGGAGGAGCAGACTTTAGTACCTTCTCGTGGGAGGAGATGGGGGCGTACAGCACTGTCTCCCTCTGGTGGCTGTTCTGAGTCATTTCGTGGATGGGGCCGGTCATTTCTGAAAAGAGAAAAACATGTAGTACTGCAGTATTTGTATAATACAGTATTAGTATAGTTCAGTATTAGTTTAATATAGTGCAGTATTAGTACAGTGCAGTATTTGTATAGGGCAGTATTAATACAGTATAGTATTAATATAGTGCAGTATTAGTATAGTATAGTGCAGTATTAATATAATATAGTGCATCTGCTGTTTGTAGATGATGTTTGTCCTGATGCTTCTTGGACCAGGACCTGCAGCACTGGGGCCGTTTGAGCCGAGTGTGAAGAGTCTGGGATGAGAATCGGCTCCTCCAAATCTGAGGCCACGGTTCTCCACCAGAAAAAGGTGGCGCCCTCTGCAGGTGGAGAGTCTCTGCCTCAGGTGGAGGAGTTCAAGTATCTCGGGGTCTTGTTCTCGAGGGGAGGATGGAGCGTGAGATTGACAGTTGGATCACGTCTGCAGTGATGTCGCTGTATCGTCTGTCGTGGTGAAGAAGGAGCTGAGTCTCTGGATTTACCTCAGTGACGTTCACCTCAACTATGGTCCTGACTCTGGGTCATGAAAGGACAAGATCACAGATACAAGCGGCTGAAATGAGTTTCCTCCTCAGAGTGGCTGGGCGCATCCTGCTCAGGATGCCTCCTGGACGCCTCCCTAGGGAGGTGTTCTGGGCATGTCCCACCGGGAGGAGGCCCCGGGGACGACCCCTGGAGGGACTATGTCTCTCTGGCCTAGGAACGACTTGGGGTCCCACCGGAGGAGCTGGAGGAAGTGTCTGGGGTGAGGGAAGTCTGGGAGTCCCTGCTTAGACTGTGCCCCCGCGACCCGGCCCCGGATAAGAGGAAGAACATGGATGGATGGATAGTATAGTGCAGTATTAGTATAGTACAGTGCAGTATTAGTATAGTACAGTATACTGCAGTATTAATATAGTATGGCATACTGCAGTATTAGTATAGTATAGTGCAGTATTAGTATAGTACAGTATTAGTATAGTACAGTATTAGTATAGTACAGTATTAGTATAGTATAATGCAGTATTAGTATAGTGCAGTATTAGTATAGTATAGTACAGTATTAGTATAGTACAGTATTAGTATAGTACAGTATTAGTATAGTACAGTATTAGTATAGTGCAGTATTAGTATAGTATTTATATATCAATAGGTATTTTATTACATTCAAAATCAAAACATTATTGAACATCCACATCGTGACGCAGGTTTAGGCTGAAGTACAAAGTATTTATACCTCAGTCATTTCAGTGACACAGGGAAAAGAAAAAGAAGCAGCAAGAATCAGTTTTACAGCAAAACTTTGTAAAGAAAGAAAAAAGACAAAAAACAAACAAAAAAACAAGAAACACAACTACAAACCTCGACAGTTCAGATTATTCCAGAGTCATGTTCGAAAAATGATGTTTTATACACTTTTTAAATGATGTTTTATACACTTTTTAAATGATGTTTTATACACTTTTTAAATGATGTTTTATACACTTTTTAAATGATGTTTTATACACTTTTTAAATGATGTTTTATACACTTTTTAAATGATTTTTATACACTTTTAAAAATTATGTTTTTATACACTTTTTAAATGATGTTTTATACACTTTTTAAATGATGTTTTATACACTTTTAAAATTATGTTTTATACACTTTTTAATGATGTTTTATACACTTTTTAAATGATGTTTTATACACTTTTTAAATGATGTTTTATACACTTTTAAATTTTAAATGTTTTATACACTTTTAAATGATGTTTTATACACTTTTTAAATGATGTTTTATACACTTTTTAAATGATGTTTATACACTTTTAAATGATGTTTTATACACTTTTTAAATGATGTTTTATACACTTTTTAAATGATGTTTTATACACTTTTAAAATGATGTTTATACACTTTTAAATGATGTTTATACACTTTTTAAATGATGTTTTATACACTTTTTAAATGATGTTTTACACACTTTTTTAAATGATGTTTTATACACTTTTTAAATGATGTTTTATACACTTTTTAAATGATGTTTTATACACTTTTTAAATGATGTTTTATACACTTTTTAAATGATGTTTTATACACTTTTTAAATGATGTTTTATACACTTTTTAAATGATGTTTTATACACTTTTTAAATGATGTTTTATACACTTTTTAAATTTTTTAAATTTTAAAATGATGTTTTATACACTTTTAATGATGTTTTATACACTTTGTTTTATACACTTTTTAAATGATGTTTTATACACTTTTTAATGATGTTTTATACACTTTTTAAATGATGTTTTATACACTTTTTAAATGTTATACACTTTTTATACATACACTTTTTAATGATGTTTTATACACTTTTAAATGTTTTATACACTTTTTAAATGATGTTTTATACACTTTTTTACACTTTTTAAATGATGTTTTATACACTTTTAAATGATGTTTTATACACTTTTTAAATGATGTTTTATACACTTTTTAAATGATGTTTTATACACTTTTTAAATGATGTTTTATACACTTTTTTAAATTTTTTATACACTTTTTAAATGATGTTTTATACACTTTTTAAATGATGTTTTATACACTTTTTAAATGATGTTTTATACACTTTTTAAATGATGTTTTATACACTTTTTAAATGATGTTTTATACACTTTTTAATGATGATGTTTTATACACTTTTTAAATGATGTTTTATACACTTTTTAAATGATGTTTTACACTTTTTAAATGATGTTTTATACACTTTTTAAATGATGTTTTTATACACTTTTTTAAATGTTTTATATTTTTTTATACACTTTTTAAATGATGTTTTATACACTTTTTAAATGATGTTTTATACACTTTTAAATGATGTTTTATACACTTTTTAAATGATGTTTTATACACTTTTTAAATGATGTTTATACACTTTTAAATGATGTTTTATACACTTTTTAAATGATGTTTTATACACTTTTAAATGACTGTTTTATATACAAAATGATGTTTTATACACTTTTTAAATGATGTTTTACACTTTTACTTTTTAAACTGATGTTTTATACACTTTTAAAATGATGTTTTATACACTTTTTAAATGATGTTTTATACACTTTTTAAATGATGTTTTATACACTTTTAAATGATGTTTTATACACTTTTTAAATGATGTTTTATACACTTTTAAAATGATGTTTTATACACTTTTTAAATGATGTTTTATACACTTTTTAAATGATGTTTTTATACACCTTTTTTAATGATGTTTTATACACTTTTTAAAATGATGTTTTATACACTTTTTAATGATGTTTTATACACTTTTAAATGATGTTTTATACACTTTTTAAATGATGTTTTATACACTTTTAAAATGATGTTTTATACACTTTTAAATGATGTTTTATACACTTTTTAAATGATGTTTTATACACTTTTTAAATGATGTTTTACACACTTTTTAAATGATGTTTTATACACTTTTAAAATGATGTTTTATACACTTTTTAAATGATGTTTTATACACTTTTTAAATGATGTTTTATACACTTTTTAAATGATGTTTTATACACTTTTTAAATGATGTTTTTATACACTTTTTAAATGATGTTTTATACACTTTTTTAATGAGTTTTTTACACTTTTTAAATGATGTTTTATACACTTTTTAAATGATGTTTTATACACTTTTTAATGATGTTTTATACACTTTTTAAATGATGTTTTATACACTTTTAAAATGATGTTTTATACACTTTTTAAATGATGTTTTATACACTTTTTAAATGATGTTTTATATACACTTTTTAATGATGTTTTATACACTTTTAAATGATGTTTTATACACTTTTTAAATGATGTTTTATACACTTTTTAAATGATGTTTTATACACTTTTAAAATGATGTTTTATACACTTTTAAATGATGTTTTATACACTTTTTTAAATGATGTTTTATACACTTTTTAAATGATGTTTTATACACTTTTACACTTTTTAAAATGATGTTTTATACACTTTTTAAATGATGTTTTATACACTTTTTAAATGATGTTTTATACACTTTTTAAATGATGTTTTATACACTTTTTAAATGATGTTTTATACACTTTTTAATGATGTTTTATACACTTTTTAAATGATGTTTTATACACTTTTTAAATGATGTTTTATACACTTTTTAAAAATGATGTTTTATACACTTTTTTTAATGATGTTTTATACACTTTTAAATGATGTTTTATACACTTTTAAAATGATGTTTTATACACTTTTTAAATGATGTTTTATACACTTTTTAAATGATGTTTTATACACTTTTAAATGATGTTTTATACACTTTTTAAATGATGTTTTATACACTTTTAAATGATGTTTTATACACTTTTTAAATGATGTTTTATACACTTTTTAAATGATGTTTTATACACTTTTTAAATGATGTTTTATACACTTTTTAATGATGTTTTATACACTTTTTTAAATGATGTTTTATACACTTTTAAATGATGTTTTATACACTTTTTTAATGATGTTTTATACACTTTTTTTATACACTTTTTAAATGATGTTTTATACACTTTTTAAATGATGTTTTTATACACTTTTTAAATGATGTTTTTTACACTTTTTAAATGATGTTTTATACACTTTTTAAATGATGTTTTTACCACTTTTTAAATGATGTTTTATACACTTTTTAAATGATGTTTTACACACTTTTTAAATGATGTTTTATACACTTTTTAAATGATGTTTTATACACTTTTTAAATGATGTTTTATACCTTTTTAAATGATGTTTTATACACTTTTAAAATGATGTTTATACACTTTTTTAAATGATGTTTTATACACTTTTTTTTAATGATGTTTTATACACTTTTTAAATGATGTTTTATACACTTTTAAAATGATGTTTTATACACTTTTTAATGATGTTTTATACACTTTTTAAATGATGTTTTATACACTTTTAAATGATGTTTTACACTTTTTAAAATGATGTTTTATACACTTTTAAATGATGTTTTATACACTTTTTAAATGATGTTTTATACACTTTTTAAATGATGTTTTATACACTTTTAAAATGATGTTTTATACACTTTTAAAATGATGTTTATATACACTTTTTACACTTTTTAAATGATGTTTTATACACTTTTTAAATGATGTTTTACACACTTTTTAATGATGTTTTATACACTTTTTAAATGATGTTTTATACACTTTTTAAATGATGTTTTATACACTTTTAAAATGATGTTTTATACACTTTTTAAATGATGTTTTATACACTTTTTAAATGATGTTTTACACACTTTTTAAATGATGTTTTATACACTTTTTAAATGATGTTTTATACACTTTTAAAATGATGTTTTATACACTTTAAAAATGATGTTTTATACACTTTTTAATGATGTTTTACACACACTTTTTAAATGATGTTTTATACACTTTTAAAATGATGTTTTATACACTTTTTAAATGATGTTTTATACACTTTTTAAATGATGTTTTATACACTTTTTAAATGATGTTTTACACACTTTTTAAATGATGTTTTATACACTTTTTAAATGATGTTTTACACACTTTTTAAATGATGTTTTATACACTTTTTAAATGATGTTTTATACACTTTTTTAATGATGTTTTATACACTTTTTAAATGATGTTTTATACACTTTTTAAATGATGTTTTATACACTTTTTAAATGATGTTTTATACACTTTTTAAATGATGTTTTATACACTTTTTAAATGATGTTTTACACACTTTTTAAATGATGTTTTATACACTTTTTAAATGATGTTTTACACACTTTTTAAATGATGTTTTATACACTTTTTAAATTATGTTTTATACACTTTTTTTAATGATGTTTTATACACTTTTAAAATGATGTTTTATACACTTTTTAAATGATGTTTTTATACACTTTTTAAATGATGTTTTATATACTTTTTAAATGATGTTTTATGCACTTTTTAAATGATGTTTTATACACTTTTTAAATGATGTTTTATACACTTTTTAAATGATGTTTTATACACTTTTTAAATGATGTTTTATACACTTTTTTAATGATGTTTTATACACTTTTAAATGATGTTTTATACACTTTTTAAATGATGTTTTATACACTTTTTAAATGATGTTTTATACACTTTTTAAATGATGTTTTATACACTTTTTAAATGATGTTTTATACACTTTTTAAATGATGTTTTATACACTTTTTAATGATGTTTTATACACTTTTAAAATGATGTTTTATACACTTTTTAAATGATGTTTTATACACTTTTTAAATGATGTTTTATACACTTTTTAAATGTTTTTATTGTGCAGGAGTTTTTCATTTATCATTGTTGTTCCACACTGACCTCGAACACAAACAGACACGTTTTTTACTGGCTCTAGTTTTATTTTTTTGAATAAACCTGCTCTTCTAAAATGATACTGACTCTGTTTGAATAACGTCTGTGGAGAAGGAGTTTATGATTATAAACCTTATACATTATTACGGCTCAAATCAACAAGATCAAATAGTTTTACTCATTTTAACTTGAAAAGTGGATTTGTTGGCGCGAGAGTCTCTTTGATGAACTGTTCTGACGATCTTCTTTTGGAGCAGAAACATTGATGTTTAAATATGGTAAGAACAGACTATTGTACAATCATTTAAGTGAAACCCGACTCAACAAAACTTTCATTTGACTCATTATAGCAGCAACTTTAACTTTGTCTGAAGAAAAATAATGTTTTCCAATTAAGTTTTTCATCAATCTGGAAACATAAGAGTCACAGTCACTTGTTCAATTTCAGTGTCATTTCATTTAATATTAGTTGGGCAGTTTATTTTTCTATTCCCAAAGATAATATATTTAGTTTTATTTAGATTGATTGAAAGTTTATTAATATTAAACCACAGTTTTATTTTGTGAGGTCATTTACTGCTGTGTGTGTGAGATTTTGTAAGTTCTGTCCGAGCGTTTGAGCTGTTTTCTGTTTCCTGACTCCAGCCTCTGACTGTCCTCACAGACGTTTATGGACAGAATAAATAATGTGGGTCCTAAAACAGAGCCCTGTGGAACCCCACACATAATGTTTTATATCATTTATATGAACAAACTGAGGTCTGTTCAGAAGAAACTTTCCAGCTGAGAGCCTCTGATGCCATATTTGTCTTTTTTTTAAAGTAGAGTCTGATCAGTGGTGTCAAAGTCTAAGATCCATAAATAAACCTACAGAGTTTTTTTCTTTTTTATCTGTTGCTGTAGATTTCTTCTCCACCAGCTCCACGATGTCGACGTCTTTGGCCTGAAGCCGTTTCATCATCACTCAGTAAATTATAATTATCAATAAAATGATCCAATCTTCATACAAAAAGTTTTTCTAAAATGTTGGAGACGTGTGGCAGAAGAGATACAGGTCTGTAGGTCTGTAGGTCTGTAGGTCTGTAGGTCTGTGGGTCTGGAGGTCTGGAGGTCTGGAGGTCTGTGGGTCTGTAGGTCTGTAGGTCTGTAGGTCTGTAGGTCTGTAGGTCTGTAGGTCTGTGGGTCTGTAGGTCTGTGGGTCTGTGGGGTCTGTGGGTCTGGAGGTCTGGAGGTCTGGAGGTCTGGAGGTCTGTAGGTCTGTGGGTCTGTAGGTCTGTAGGTCTGGAGGTCTGGAGGTCTGGAGGTCTGTGGGTCTGTAGGTCTGTAGGTCTGTAGGTCTGTAGGTCTGTAGGTCTGTGGGTCTGGAGGTCTGGAGGTCTGGAGGTCTGTAGGTCTGTAGGTCTGTAGGTCTGTGGGTCTGTGGGTCTGTGGGTCTGTAGGTCTGTGGGTCTGTAGGTCTGTATGTCTGTAGGTCTGTAGGTCTGTGGATCTGTAGGTCTGTAGGTCTGTATGTCTGTGGGTCTGTGGGTCTGTAGTTCTGTAGGTCTGCAGGTCTATAGCTCTGTAGGTCTGTAGTTCTGTAGGTCTGTAGTTCTGTAGGTCTGTGGGTCTGTAGGTCTGTGGGTCTGTGGGTCTGTAGGTCTGTGGGTCTGTGGGTCTGTAGGTCTGTAGGTCTGTGGGTCTGTGGGTCTGTAGGTCTGTATGTCTGTAGGTCTGTGGGTCTGTGGGTCTGGAGGTCTGTAGGTCTGTGGGTCTGTGGGTCTGTAGGTCTGTAGGTCTGTAGGTCTGTGGGTCTGTGGGTCTGTGGGTCTGTAGGTCTGTAGGTCTGTATGTCTGTAGGTCTGGAGGTCTGTAGGTCTGTGGGTCTGTGGGTCTGTAGGTCTGGAGGTCTGTAGTTCTGTAGGTCTGTGGGTCTGTGGGTCTGTAGGTCTGTAGGTCTGTAGGTCTGTATGTCTGTGGGTCTGTAGTTCTGTAGGTCTGTAGGTCTGTGGGTCTGTAGGTCTGTAGGTCTGTGGGTCTGTAGGTCTGTAGTTCTGTGGGTCTGTAGGTCTGTATGTCTGTAGGTCTGTAGGTCTGTGGGTCTGTAGGTCTGTATGTCTGTGGGTCTGTAGGTCTGTGGGTCTGTGGGTCTGTAGGTCTGTATGTCTGTAGGTCTGTAGTTCTGTGGGTCTGTGGGTCTGTATGTCTGTAGGTCTGTATGTCTGTGGGTCTGTAGGTCTGTAGTTCTGTAGGTCTGTGGGTCTGTAGGTCTTATGGGATTATCATTTTATGTAGCACGAATAAATCATACTTATAGTCTTCCATTTTTCATGTCCTCCAATGTGACATGAGTTGGCAGGTGTACTTTGAGTTTCCATGTATGACTCCTGTGTTAAGATCAGATAAACTCCTGTGTGTTTGTACTTTGTATCTACTTGAACCAGGTGACTTCTTATGCGTCTATACGATTCTGCAGAGTGTGTAGATTTCGAGTCAGATGTATGTACTTTGTCCATTCTGAATTAGATAACCTCATATGAGGATGTACATTTTTGGTCAAATCTGTCCATCTCAAGGAAATATGTCTGTACCTTTGAACCTGTTTGTGTACACTTGTCTCAGTTGATGTTATGTATGCTGTGCATTTCAAGCTAATGATTAAGCGAGTTATGATGCGTCTGACGGGTACTTAAACAGTCACTGTAGAGATGTAAACTAGGAGAAAGGAGACCAGGAGACAGGAGACATTCTTTGACTTCCATGATGCCTGAATAAACGACAATGATGATGAAACTGCCTAAGCCTTCCGGTTCTTGTTTTTGCCAGTCATTTTCTCGAAGCTCACAGTCTGTAGGTCTGTAGTTCTGTAGTTCTGTGGGTCTGTAGTTCTGTAGGTCTGTGGGTCTGTATGTCTGTAGTTCTGTGGGTCTGTAGTTCTGTAGGTCTGTAGTTCTGTAGTTCTGTGGGTCTGTAGTTCTGTAGGTCTGTGGGTCTGTATGTCTGTAGTTCTGTGGGTCTGTAGGTCTGTAGGTCTGTAGGTCTGTGGTAGTTCTGTGGTTCTGTGGGTCTGTAGGTCTGTGGGTAGGTCTAGGTCTGTGGTTCTGTAGGTCTGTAGTTCTGTAGGTCTGTAGGTCTGTAGGTCTGTGGGTCTGTAGGTCTGTAGTTCTGTGGGTCTGTAGGTCTGTAGGTCTGTAGGTCTGTAGGTCTGTAGGTCTGTAGGTCTGTAGGTCTGTAGTTGTTAAACTGGTGTCGTCACTTTTGAAGACGGGACTTTGTCTGTTTTCAGTTTGTTTGAAAAGTGTCGGTTGAAACGACAGATTCGTGTAAACGACAGATTCGTGTAAACGACAGATTCGTGTAAACGACAGATTTGTGTAAACGACAGATTTGTGTAAACGACAGATTCGTGTAAACGACAGATTTGTGTAAACGACAGATTTGTGTAAACGACAGATTTGTGTAAACGACAGATTCGTGTAAACGACAGATTCGTGTAAACGACAGATTTGTGTAAACGACAGATTCGTGTAAACGACAGATTCGTGTAAACGCTGGATCATGATGTTTTTTAAACGGTGGAGATGATTCATGATCTTCACCAAATATCAAAAGTCTGACGTCTTGTTTTTTATTTATGAACTATTCAAATCATTTCATCTGTAGCATTTATAAATAATAATTTAGATTTTGCTGTATGTCATTTACAGCTGATCCATGAGACTCTGGTGATTCTTTTATTTTATACATTTATAAAAATCATTAAACACTTTTGTCATTTCACTTGAGCCGTTTACAAAAACATTATTATCCTTCATAAATAATGTGAATGTGACTTTTCTTTCCTTCTTTGATTAAACTGTTTCATATTTTCTCTTAAATATTACTTCGTTGCTGTTCTGATGTTTGGTGATAATGTTTCTCAGCTTGTTTTTTTGTGTCTTGTGGATTCTGCTTCTTTAGTTTTGTGTTGTAGATAAAATCTATACAATGTATTTTTCTTTTTGCTTTTACAGATCCGTCTGTATCAGAGGAGTCTGTATCAGAGGAGTCTGTATCAGAGGAGTCAGTGTCAGAGGAGTCTGTATCAGAGGAGTCTGTATCAGAGGAGTCTGTGTCAGAGGAGTCTGTATCAGAGGAGTCTGTATCAGAGGAGTCTGTATCAGAGGAGTCTGTATCAGAGGAGTCTGTATCAGAGGAGTCAGTGTCAGAGGAGTCTGTATCAGAGGAGTCTGTATCAGAGGAGTCTGTGTCAGAGGAGTCTGTATCAGAGAGTCTGTATCAGAGGAGTCTGTGTCAGAGGAGTCTGTATCAGAGGAGTCTGTATCAGAGGAGTCTGTATCAGAGGAGTCTGTATCAGAGGAGTCTGTATCAGAGGAGTCTGTATCAGAGGAGTCTGTATCAGAGGAGTCTGTATCAGAGGAGTCTGTGTCAGAGGAGTCTGTATCAGAGAGTCTGTATCAGAGGAGTCAGTATCAGAGGAGTCTGTATCAGAGGAGTCTGTATCAGAGGAGTCTGTATCAGAGGAGTCTGTATCAGAGGAGTCTGTATCAGAGGAGTCTGTATCAGAGGAGTCTGTATCAGAGGAGTCTGTATCAGAGGAGTCGTGTCAGAGGAGTCTGTATCAGAGGAGTCTGTATCAGAGAGTCTGTATCAGAGGAGTCTGTATCAGAGGAGTCTGTGTCAGAGGAGTCTGTATCAGAGAGTCTGTATCAGAGGAGTCAGTATCAGAGGAGTCTGTATCAGAGGAGTCTGTATCAGAGGAGTCTGTGTCAGAGGAGTCTGTATCAGAGGAGTCTGTATCAGAGAGTCTGTGTCAGAGGAGTCAGTATCAGAGGAGTCAGTATCAGAGGAGTCTGTATCAGAGGAGTCTGTATCAGAGGAGTCAGTATCAGAGGAGTCAGTATCAGAGGAGTCTGTATCAGAGAGTCTGTATCAGAGAGTCTGTATCAGAGAGTCTGTATCAGAGAGTCTGTATCAGAGAGTCTGTATCAGAGGAGTCAGTATCAGAGGAGTCTGTATCAGAGGAGTCTGTATCAGAGAGTCTGTATCAGAGAGTCTGTATCAGAGAGTCTGTATCAGAGAGTCTGTGTCAGAGGAGTCAGTATCAGAGGAGTCAGTATCAGAGGAGTCTGTATCAGAGGAGTCAGTATCAGAGGAGTCTGTATCAGAGGAGTCTGTATCAGAGAGTCTGTGTCAGAGGAGTCAGTATCAGAGGAGTCAGTATCAGAGGAGTCTGTATCAGAGGAGTCTGTATCAGAGGAGTCTGTATCAGAGGAGTCTGTATCAGAGGAGTCAGTATCAGAGGAGTCAGTATCAGAGGAGTCTGTATCAGAGAGTCTGTATCAGAGAGTCTGTGTCAGAGGAGTCAGTATCAGAGGAGTCTGTATCAGAGGAGTCTGTATCAGAGGAGTCTGTATCAGAGAGTCTGTGTCAGAGAGTCTGTGTCAGAGGAGTCAGTATCAGAGGAGTCTGTGTCAGAGGAGTCTGTATCAGAGAGTCTGTATCAGAGAGTCTGTATCAGAGAGTCTGTATCAGAGAGTCTGTATCAGAGAGTCTGTGTCAGAGGAGTCAGTATCAAGGAGTCAGTATCAGAGGAGTCTGTATCAGAGGAGTCTGTGTCAGAGGAGTCTGTATCAGAGGAGTCTGTATCAGAGAGTCTGTGTCAGAGGAGTCAGTATCAGAGGAGTCTGTATCAGAGGAGTCTGTATCAGAGAGTCTGTATCAGAGAGTCTGTGTCAGAGGAGTCAGTATCAGAGGAGTCAGTATCAGAGGAGTCTGTATCAGAGGAGTCTGTATCAGAGGAGTCAGTATCAGAGGAGTCAGTATCAGAGGAGTCTGTATCAGAGGAGTCTGTATCAGAGGAGTCTGTATCAGAGGAGTCTGTATCAGAGGAGTCTGTATCAGAGGAGTCAGTATCAGAGGAGTCAGTATCAGAGGAGTCTGTATCAGAGAGTCTGTATCAGAGGAGTCTGTATCAGAGAGTCTGTGTCAGAGGAGTCAGTATCAGAGGAGTCTGTATCAGAGAGTCTGTGTCAGAGGAGTCTGTATCAGAGGAGTCAGTATCAGAGAGTCTGTATCAGAGAGTCTGTATCAGAGAGTCTGTGTCAGAGGAGTCAGTATCAGAGGAGTCAGTATCAGAGGAGTCAGTATCAGAGGAGTCTGTATCAGAGGAGTCTGTATCAGAGGAGTCTGTATCAGAGGAGTCTGTATCAGAGGAGTCAGTATCAGAGGAGTCAGTATCAGAGGAGTCAGTATCAGAGGAGTCAGTATCAGAGGAGTCTGTATCAGAGGAGTCTGTATCAGAGGAGTCTGTATCAGAGAGTCTGTATCAGAGAGTCTGTGTCAGAGGAGTCAGTATCAGAGGAGTCAGTATCAGAGGAGTCTGTATCAGAGGAGTCTGTATCAGAGGAGTCAGTATCAGAGGAGTCAGTATCAGAGGAGTCTGTATCAGAGGAGTCTGTATCAGAGGAGTCGTATCAGAGGAGTCTGTATCAGAGGAGTCAGTATCAGAGGAGTCAGTATCAGAGGAGTCTGTATCAGAGGGAGTCTGTATCAGAGGAGTCTGTATCAGAGGAGTCTGTATCAGAGGAGTCTGTATCAGAGGAGTCAGTATCAGAGGAGTCAGTATCAGAGGAGTCAGTATCAGAGGAGTCAGTATCAGAGGAGTCTGTATCAGAGGAGTCTGTGTCAGAGGAGTCTGTATCAGAGGAGTCTGTATCAGAGGAGTCTGTATCAGAGGAGTCAGTATCAGAGGAGTCAGTATCAGAGGAGTCTGTATCAGAGGAGTCTGTATCAGAGGAGTCTGTGTCAGAGGAGTCTGTATCAGAGGAGTCTGTATCAGAGGAGTCAGTATCAGAGGAGTCAGTATCAGAGGAGTCTGTATCAGAGGAGTCAGTATCAGAGGAGTCAGTATCAGAGGAGTCTGTATCAGAGGAGTCTGTATCAGAGGAGTCAGTATCAGAGGAGTCAGTATCAGAGGAGTCTGTATCAGAGGAGTCTGTATCAGAGGAGTCTGTATCAGAGGAGTCTGTATCAGAGGAGTCTGTATCAGAGGAGTCAGTATCAGAGGAGTCAGTATCAGAGGAGTCAGTATCAGAGAGTCAGTATCAGAGGAGTCTGTATCAGAGGAGTCTGTATCAGAGGAGTCTGTGTCAGAGGAGTCTGTATCAGAGGAGTCTGTGTCAGAGGAGTCTGTATCAGAGGAGTCTGTATCAGAGGAGTCTGTATCAGAGGAGTCTGTATCAGAGGAGTCTGTGTCAGAGAGTCTGTGTCAGAGGAGTCTGTATCAGAGGAGGAGTCTGTATCAGAGGAGTCTGTATCAGAGGAGTCTGTATCAGAGGAGTCTGTATCAGAGGAGTCTGTGTCAGAGAGTCTGTGTCAGAGGAGTCTGTATCAGAGAGTCTGTGTCAGAGGAGTCTGTATCAGAGAGTCTGTATCAGAGGAGTCTGTATCAGAGGAGTCTGTGTCAGAGGAGTCTGTATCAGAGGAGTCTGTATCAGAGGAGTCTGTATCAGAGGAGTCTGTATCAGAGGAGTCTGTATCAGAGGAGTCTGTATCAGAGGAGTCTGTATCAGAGGAGTCTGTGTCAGAGGAGTCTGTATCAGAGGAGTCTGTGTCAGAGGAGTCTGTATCAGAGGAGTCTGTATCAGAGGAGTCTGTATCAGAGGAGTCTGTATCAGAGGAGTCTGTGTCAGAGAGTCTGTGTCAGAGGAGTCTGTATCAGAGGAGTCTGTATCAGAGGAGTCTGTATCAGAGGAGTCTGTATCAGAGGAGTCTGTATCAGAGGAGTCTGTGTCAGAGAGTCTGTATCAGAGGAGTCTGTATCAGAGAGTCTGTGTCAGAGGAGTCTGTATCAGAGAGTCTGTATCAGAGGAGTCTGTATCAGAGGAGTCTGTATCAGAGAGTCTGTATCAGAGGAGTCTGTATCAGAGGAGTCTGTATCAGAGTCTGTATCAGAGGAGTCTGTATCAGAGGAGTCTGTATCAGAGGAGTCTGTATCAGAGGAGTCTGTATCAGAGAGTCTGTATCAGAGGAGTCTGTATCAGAGGAGTCTGTATCAGAGGAGTCTGTATCAGAGGAGTCTGTATCAGAGGAGTCTGTATCAGAGGAGTCAGTATCAGAGGAGTCTGTATCAGAGGAGTCTGTATCAGAGAGTCTGTCAGAGGAGTCTGTATCAGAGGAGTCTGTATCAGAGAGTCTGTATCAGAGAGTCTGTATCAGAGAGTCAGTATCAGAGGAGTCTGTATCAGAGGAGTCTGTATCAGAGGAGTCTGTATCAGAGGAGTCTGTATCAGAGGAGTCTGTATCAGAGGAGTCTGTATCAGAGGAGTCTGTATCAGAGGAGTCAGTATCAGAGGAGTCTGTATCAGAGGAGTCTGTATCAGAGGAGTCTGTATCAGAGGAGGTATCAGAGAGTCTGTATCAGAGGAGTCTGTATCAGAGGAGTCAGTATCAGAGGAGTCTGTATCAGAGGAGTCTGTATCAGAGGAGTCTGTATCAGAGGAGTCTGTATCAGAGGAGTCTGTCAGAGGATCAGTATCAGAGGAGTCTGTATCAGAGGAGTCTGTATCAGAGGAGTCTGTATCAGAGGAGTCTGTATCAGAGGAGTCTGTATCAGAGAGTCTGTATCAGAGGAGAGGAGTCTGTATCAGAGGAGTCTGTATCAGAGGAGTCTGTATCAGAGGAGTGTATCAGAGGAGTATCAGAGAGTCAGAGGAGTCTGTATCAGAGGAGTCTGTATCAGAGGAGTCTGTCAGAGAGTCTGTATCAGAGGAGTCTGTACAGACAGAGTCTGAGTTTAGGAGTCTGGGACGGTGTCGTTACACACCAGAGTCTAGTTCTGGGACGGTCCGTTTCACAGGGTCTGAAAGCATAAACCTCGTCTGAACATTTAAGTCTGATTTTAAAGCAGCGAGTGCCTCAGGTTAGAGGTGAGATCGGGCCTAAAGAATCCAGCCCGACCCGACCCGACCCGGCCCGACCCGACCTGGCCCGGCCCGGCCCGACCTGGCCCGGCCCGACCCGACCCGCGGGTATTAAACCCGACCCGGCCTGAGCCCGACCAGTTAACTTGATTTGCCCGAGCCCGAAGCAAACCCAAAATTTCATATTTTATTTGTGAGGACTAGATGTTTGACTCTGACGATCTTCAGTTTGTCCAGTTCATCTGTTTAAACGCTGCTCAGGGTCGAGGTTCAGTCTTTTTGTCTCGTCTTTTTGTCTCGTATGAAGCAAAGCGCCACAGTGACACATTCAGCGAAGCCAACGCGAGTTTCTGTAGCATTTTCTACAATTAATGTGAAGCTTTTCCACACCTCACTCTTATGGAGCGTGTTTGTCTGTTCAGTTCTGTCTTTAGTTTATCCTTAACTTCTTGCTCCTCCATATTGGAGAGACCAGGTCAAAATAAATGCGACTTGCGGAGGTGAAGATTATTAAGAGGCGGCGTTCACGAGGCTCCTGTTTAGTTAAATATCAACTACATCACAGCCTTCTCTGTTTTATCCAAATGATTTATTTTTAAACAAGTATTCTTTATGTTAAAGCTTTTATTAGTGAACTGCACCGTAATAACATGTACTACAGGCTCATCCAACACCACACACCCCACACATGCACGCGCACGTCACTCTCTCACTCACGCGCACGCACCGAACCAAAACACGAGAGTCAGACACGTGTCTCACCACAGTTTAGTTTAGTTTCACACATCGTGTTAGTTACAGTTTATAAACATATATTTATTTTAAAAAGTCAGCGAGAGAGAAGCCCGAGCCGACCCGAGGCAACGAGTGACATTTTAAGATCTTACCTCTACTTCAGGTGAGTCTGACTCTGGTCATTTTATGATGTTTAGTTTTTTGTGATGCAGTTTTGACATTTTGGAGCAGCTCATGACACTAAACATGTGTAAATGATCATTTGTGTCATTCATAAGTGCAGCTGTAGTTTGACTCCTCAGTTGTAAAGATGTCGTCCATGTGACTGTGTCATTGTGATTCTCGGTGGTTTTGTAATAAGTGGAAATAGATTATTCCAACATAAACCTGAAATAAAGTCTGTTGTTTGTACATTTGTTTGGAGATTCAACAGATGAACA